>JAOBYE010420088.1:0-14057 GCA_025403585.1 Parazoanthus swiftii
AAATTAATCTATTTACAAACGATTGCTTAAAGCGTTCCGTGTTGACATTTGGGAATAAACAGCTTTGATTACGAAGCTGTCTAGATGATTTTTTCACTTTAGGCGTACTCAGAAACAATGAGTGATTGGATATTGCACTGATTTTCTTAAAATTGTTTAAGTTTGTTTTTTCCAATAAAATATAAATATTCAAAAGAGTAGAAATAAATTTTCGCTTAAAACATCTTGTTAAAAAATCTTTGCACAATGGTCATTTCTGGGGAGGAGGCTCTATATATAACGATTCCATACAAAATTTTTGATAAAACAATGCTTTTAAAAAAATATACTTGAATGTGTACTTGTGTCTACATTAAGCTACTTGTATTGTAATGTATATATATTTAATATGTATGGTAAAAATATAACTAAATGTATGTACTAACTTTTTGCTTACCTTGAGCATGTATTGAAACAGAGCCTTGCCACAACCCATTCTCTGCTTTGATTCATGGATATAAAAGTCCAAGACACAAAGAGGGTTCACTTCATTCTGAACATGCTGCAAGTCCTAAATGGCAAAGCAATTTTTTTAGATTGCTGTCAAGAAAGAAATCCACACTGTCACATAATTTGTTTAACTGAATACTGTACACAAATATTGTATAATATGTACAACTGCTTTACTCGAGTGAGTGATGTAATCAGGAATATAACTTGTATGGGTACCGGTAATCAAATGGATCGCCATGCAGTTTGGGAAAAGCTCACACACATGTCAGATTGTCAAAACTGAAATTCTTCAAAATTCTTCAATTTTGACATCACTTGTCAAGCGAGCATACATGTGTGCGTGCAGCATGCAGGCAGGGCAGGAAAAACACTGATGTATGCATCACCATATACATGTATGGCATATTGTTGCCACTGACAATAAAAAAATAATAATTTGAAAAATGCACTTAACTGTTGAGTTTACAAAAAAACTGCAGCAGCACTTGCAACTTTGCAAGTTGACAAATGACTATATTTGGTTTAGAACTTTGTTACTAAAACCGAAACTGGATATTACCATAAAAAATTCACTGATCAATAATTTTAAATGTCACAGTTGAATATACCAGCCTGTATATTTTGTTAACATGCAAGAGGTAAAATCTATACACATTGATTTGATGTCCATTGTACATGTAGATTATAGCTAGCTAGCACAGTAGGTACATACCAGCACAAACAGCTTCTTGCGACCTGCTTTAAGAATTCCAACAACTGCACCTTTGCCACTAGAATTGTTAATAAAAATATAGTTATTAAAAATACTGTACTGGGAACTGACAAAATATGAAACAATTGCAATTGATGGCCTGTGTTATTAGTCCCAAAAATTCGTTACCTCTAATATTTTAGGCAAAATAAAAAAGCCATTTGTTTACATTAGTATGAGACACCATTTCAATCACTAGTAAGCACCTATCATTGATCAGAAGTAAATCCAAACATTTGGGGGAGCGGAGTGGGTGTCAATTATGGAATTTGATATTAGGATAAGGTACTTCAAGTGCCAGCTAGGACTATTTGATGATTGCCAAAAAGCCTGGGAATTTATACATTGAATGAGTATTTGAAAAGAGACAAGATTTGGAAGACAACTTGTTGTAAGGAATATTGCACTGAGAGATTGCTGAACAGTACTCAAGTCTCAGTATGTTATATTTTCTCATTTTTTGTGACACTAGCAGAAACCTTGTCACTCCAGCAACTCGCCAGTTATGGGACTTAAATATGATAACCTTGTTCAATGATAACCTTGTGAACATTTTGTAGATTTGACTAAAATATTGACTATGCCCCACATGGCAACATTTACTGTGCACATGTAGTAAGAACAATTAAGGTCTCATAATGAAGTTAAAGTATAAACAGACTTTTTGCCGACACTTACCTGTTTGCTGAAGCATCCTTCATAATATATAGCCTGTGGTCTGAACACTGAAGCTTTATGGCAGATGTAATGGAACCCTTGAGACTCTGCGCCTGTATTGTATTGTAGCCAATATTAGTTGTAAGGCTTAGACAAAAATCAAGCTTTCACCTATTTATCCCTTTTAGTAATAATTCCATACAAGACTAAGAACTTGAACTATGGTTGAGCTTGGACTTCAGTTATCACAAAATAATGTAACCCCAAAAAGCTATGGGGGGTCAATCTTGCCTCTCCCCCTAACTTTTAAAAATCAAATTTGTACTGTTTTTAAAACTATTTTCCAAAAGCTTTTGCACAACTGTTCCTTGATTGTGAACACATCTTTTGACACTAACAGTGTTTTTCTTAAGGCTGGTACACCGGTACATTGTACCGACGTTCCCCCGTAGCTGTACCGCCTTTCCCCAGCAATGGCGTCTAGCAAGTTTTTTAAGTCACCAGATGCACAAAATTGCATCATTTTCCAGGACTCTAAACTTCAAAAATGATCTGGGAGGATGCCCCTAGACCCCTCTAGATGCTTTCACCTTTGGCGCTTGATGACTTCCAACCCAGGTGTACCTGCTTTCCCACTTAGTGTACCCAGTTTCCCAAGCCTTAAGAAAAACACTGACTAATCAGATGATGCAATCACTGTTGATATCACGATGGGTCAAAAAATTATTAAACTTCAGTTGTCAACTTTTTGAAATTCATTAATTTTTGTTAAAATGATCATAATTATAAACTTGCAATTAGTTGTTTTCTTCTCATTATTTCATCAAGTTGACTATAAAATCAAGTTTTTTTTCTGTTTCTAATTTAGTGCATCTCAAAATTAATCCAAATCACATTAGTGAAATAAATATCCAAGACGGTGACCAATTTTAAATATTTGCATTTGTTACCATGGTAACAGTAACAACTTAACTAGCCGTTTTTTATATGGAAGATAATTAGTAGGTCATGCACCAATTGCACATTAAAGGCATGTGTCAACTCTTAGCCATTTGGAGAATCACCTGTGCAGCCTTAGCAAAGTAGCTGAAGCTTTACTGGGTTAACCCTATAAGCCCCAGCCAGTTTATCAGTATGTAAATTCTCCTTACATTATCCACACAAAATAAGTTGTTTGATAATGAGAATAAAGTGATATTTGAATATACAAAAAATTTATATACTTAAAGATGAAAAACAAAATTCTCCCAACTTGTTTACAAGAAGACTATAGAGGCAGTTTAGGAGAATTCAGCAACTAAGGGTGAGAGGGTTAATATTGGAATATGCACTCTCATTAGCAAGAAACTATAATACACTTGCAAATGGCAGATACTAAGCTTTGACTCACCAAAACAAAAATAAAGCTAGTCTCAAAACTCAAGAAACTAGTTTTAACCCTGTAAGCCCCAAACACGACAAATGGTGTGATGGTAAATTCTCCCAACTGAGCTCCACTCTTTCTATATAAGCAGTTTGAGAGAATTTGGCTTTTCAACTTCAACAGCTTATTCTACTTGATTAATTCCTTATTTCTCATTACCTGTTATATAATTTTGTTTGAGTTTTATGAGAAGTTAGATGTTGATAAATTGCCTGGGGCTGAAAGGGTTAAACTAACATAAAACAACAGTAAAGCAAAACTCTACAGAATATTATGGGTTTTGATCAACAAGAGTTGATATTATGATATGTTTTTATCTGACATTTCAAGCATTAGCCCATGGTTTGCCTGAGCAGACTTTCTGATTTCTGCTGTGGATCAACAATTTTGTAGGTTTCAGGATATATTAATATTTAAAGATAAACAAAATATGGGCTATAGTGTTTTTATCAGCCTATTGAGAGTTATGCATGTTTTGCCTTTGAAATAGGGTATTCATTTCTTGGTATAAAAGTAAACTATTTTTTCAAGTCTTTATTTAATTAGGGTCATAGAATAATGATGGCTTGGGTAGCACTGCCTCATAAAAAACAGTGGTGAGTACTCCTGGGAGAATCTAATTCAGCGACTAGATTAGTTTAAAACTTACTGTTTCTTTGGGCTAGCATCAGGAATTAATAGGATGTGATAATGGTGGACTTATGAAAATTACTTATTAGTATATTGTTCTTAAAAGTGTTTTAGCCATTCCTTTTTATTTGTCATAAAATTAATTTCTGGAGTATTTCAGTACTGTTAAAATAACAATAATTACAACTATAATTATTACTATAATAATAATAATAATAATAATAATAATTATTATTATTATTATTATTATTGTTATTATTATTATTATTATTATTATATAGTTACTTACTTTTCCAGAAGCTTCTCCCATTGCATCTATCACCTTCTTCAACTGTGACTGCTTACTGCTGAACTCATACCTGTAACAAACAAGATATGCACATGCATGTACAGATGTATGTAGGTCTATGTAATCTTTTAATTTGTGAATATTAGTTGTCTATGGAGTTTCAATTCGCCGGTAACAAAACGAAAGTGAACTTATTATACTATATTAGTCAACTCTTGTATCTTGATAAAGGATGTTCAGATATGAAAAGAAAGTTTATCAAATCACGAACTAACCTGTCGAATTTCACTTTATTGCGGAAAGGAGCCAGCTTTTCATCAACGACAGTGATAGAATCTGGCAGTAATTCATTTATGTTGAATGGGAATTCCATTTGGTTCCTGCACCAAATTTGCTTCTTTCGTACTATCGTCTTGGAAATCGATCTGGTTGTACTTTAGGGCTATTTAAATTCAACATAACTACATCCACCGCCATGAATGAGTTCGCGTATGTGATGGTACGGCCCAAAAGTAGAAGCTGTGTTCCCAGCACAAGACACAAGTCGTGACAAGAAAATGCTAAACGAAAGATTGACAACAACAACCGATCGAACGAGTATATACTGATTGATATAGCACCAAATTGTCCACAGGATCCGATCAAAAGAGTTTTCCTCAAATCGTCAAAAACAAAAACCGTTGCAATCAAATTACCACCATCTTTGCTTTGCTAATATTGTGAAGTTTTCCTCAAACTGTCAAAAAACCGTAGCAACCAAATTTCCGCCATCTTGACTTCGCTGCTGGGAGTGGACTGGGACGAGTTATTGACCTTAAAAGGTCAAAATCGATGCGAGGTAAGTTGCAGCCACTTTTTTTCATGTTGCAAAAGCCATTATTAGTCATTACACGCTGTTTTTTTTATAAGAACCGGTAAATTTGACTGGGTCTCGGGTTGTTGTTAATTTTTCCCATACATTTTCTTAAAGTCTTTCGCAAATCCGAGCCTCGTTGTTCTTGTAAAGTTACAAGTTCTTACTGATAAAAAAAGCGTGCACCCTTCTGCAACTTGTCTCGCAACATTATTGCGAAAAAAATGCACCTTTTTGGTAGATAGTGGCGTACACGACAAGACTTGAAGAAACCCGGCGGGGTACTCCCGCTGTAAAATGTCAGGGGAGCTCGTCGGAAAACCTGAATAAATACCCAAAAAAATATCTGACCTTAAATTTTGCTACCCCATAAAATACCTCTCTGGTTTAAAAATACCCTAAACGAAAATACTGGAAAATATTGCGTACAAAATTGAATCTGTCAGTAAAATTACAGTCAAATGCCATTTATTGTTAGCCGTATCCATCAAATACTTAATATGCTGTTATCTTGAGCTTGTAACAGTTATCACCGGGACTGCCTTAAAAATACCAGGTATTCTCAAAACTTGGACTTTGCTCAAGAAAACCCCTAAAAATACTGGATCACCAATTTCAACCTCTAAAAATGCGATGAGCTACTTTGACATCCAACTATAGGGAGTATCCCCCGGAGGGGATGAAATTCGACGTACCGTACGTATTATAAAGCCGATAACGGATAAGGGAGTCGAAGACAAATTTGAGAACTAAGCTATGAGATAGAACCTCGGTTTAGTTCGGGAGTTTTAAGTCTTTCTCGAAACTGTCTTGGTATTAGGAATTATCACAGCCCGGGTTATCGTCAATACCCAGTGACAGTTTGGCTATAAATACATATAGATTATAGTATCAACCAATTGTATCAACCAGCAGAGAAAAACTCTTACGGTACTGACGTGTTTTGAATGAAAAAGCCTGTCAAACAGAATTTTAAATGTAATCATGGCGGTAGTACATCTCGCTCCGATTTCTTTTATATAATAATTTCTAAAGTTTTTTTAAAAAACATGTTACGTATCGGTGGGGGGGCACAATGGAAAATATTTGTCAAAAAGTATTGCTCCTGCCGACCAGCCTGGATTTGCCGTTCTGACGCACAGAGAGACTGGGGAGAGATAAAAATGAGCGCCATTTTTGTGCCACATCGGGGAAAGTTATATCAAGCCAGCATTCAGCAAATCCTATGTACATCTAGTGAAAGAAAAATTGCCAATTGAATGAATTCCTGTTGGCAATTGTTGGACACTTGTGCGTCATATCGGCGATCAACTGTGACCAATCAGAACCTTGGAACCAATGAGAACCTGAAGTCGGCAAGAGATCATGTTGCCTGCCCTCTTTGCCACGCGCCTCATTTGTACGTGTGTAATATTTGCTTTCTCGCTTGCAAATCGTGAGGCTGTTTCATCTCGGGGTTCGTCGTCATATCAAACGTGCTCGAACGCTCAAAATCCCTCATCGTCACAGTCGTATTGTTTCAAAGAAGCGAATATCAAAATGTCTGAAGTAGATAAGTTCCTTGCAAAATTTTGGGAGTGGCGAATGGTGAACAGTCCCGAGTTCGCCACCGCGATTGGTGAACATAAATACGATGACAGGCTGGATGACTACTCTTTGGAGGCTTTTGAGAAGAGACAGGTATGTGTATGGGGAACTGGTGAATGCGTGAATGAATGATGCATGTATCTGAAACGGCGAGCTCCCTCGCCCCATCGTTCTCTGCACCGATTCCAAATTTTGTTCGTGGACTGACTTGCGGTTGCCATGTCACCGCGATCGATCGAGTGCAAACCTCCCCAACAGTAAAACGTCTCAGTCTGGTACGGTCTGGTACCTGAGGCAATCCTCGTAGTCGCTCAAAATACTCGAATCTTTAAATTAAACATACAGCAAACCTTCGGCCGAACGATCTAGCTGAAGCGGCGAGTAGCGGGATGGGGTACCCAGCAAGGTTCATACATGTAAAACTATGTGTTTTAATTAAGACTTGTCTGAGTAATATTTTTTAGTCTAGCCTGCTGCATGGAGAGTTGAGACTCAGACTGATTTAGGATGTAAGAATATGGTAAAAGTATAGTAGCTTTTGAAACTGAAAATCTCAAAAGAAATGTGAGTCTATACAATATTAGTTACTTAGTAATAATAATAATAATAAAGTGGATTAAAGAAAATGTCATTACATAGATGCCAAGTCTCTGGAGATTCCAGCTTTGGGACTCAAACTCCAGTTCTCCAGCTGAGCAAGCAATATCTCAAGCCGAACTAGAAATCCTCTACTTGAAAGAAAAAATAATTAACATTTTTTAAAATTAATATCAAGTTATTTTTATTCCGCAAACAGGAACTGGAAACATTAGTAAAATGTGTGACTAATCGACCTCAGAATGCAGGAGAAAAGGATCTGAGGGAACTCGGTTTCAAAAAAATTTCCCGGGGGGAAGGGGGGTCAATGCCCCTGGCCCCTGGACCCCCGCACACTCCTTTCCTTTGTGGCGCTCACTCAGAGAAATCTCCAGCCAGCTGATCACTGAAACTTGGCATCTCTGTCATTATCCTGCAGGATTTAATGGGAGAAACCACAACTTGCAATAATACATTTAAACTTCAAAATCTATATAAATTTATGAAAAAGATTTAATTTGTTTTCAAAAGGTGAATGGCACAAGTTGTTAACTATGTTGATCTAGGAAAAATTGCTGATCAAATTTGAGGGTTTAAAGAGCATTATAAAATAAAAATTTCATTTCAAAATTCAAGGCAACATTCTTGACTTGTATAAAATTAATTACTTTGGCTCAAGATGACCAATTTTTTAAAGGCAGTGGCCTAAAACTTTGGTTGTATCAACAACAGTGCATATGAGGATGACTCTGAAACTTTTTAGCATTATAACTGAGCTTTAATCAGCCATTTCAGTTCACTTGAGAATAAACATACATGTATACTAGTCAATGCCATTTCTTGCTTTAGTATTCTCGTTCTGCTTGAGAGAAACAACTGGTGCACCTAACATTTTCAGCTGTGTGCCTAGGAATTTTAGTTGTGCACCAGGCATACTTGTGCATCTGAAAAAAGAAATCAGGAACTTCAGCCCTGCCTTTCTTGATGTTACTGACCACTGGTTGATTATCTCATCCTTATTCACCTTGTTCTTTGGATCTTCCTCTCCCAAGAGAAAGGATCTGGTTGATCTGGTCATGTGGTATCCAGAGTACAAAATAAATAATTATGTATGATTTTGTGTTTGGTATGATAAAAGTAGAAAAACAAACTCTCTCCTCTTGGCTTAAATGAGAACAAAAATTAATCTTAAGCGTGCCTGAAATCATATTTATTTATTTGTTTATAGCACCCACATTCTTGTGTTAGCACCCATAATGCAATCTGGGTATCACGTGACTGGACCCAACCAAGAGGGAAGGGACTGGGAATGAGATTGTAACTATCATTCTAATATCCAAAACAGGACAGCAAACAACCAATCAAAAATCTGTTCCCAGTCTACAATTTATGACTTGTATATAATTTCTAATGTTCAGTTTGACTGACTAAGTGTATGATCTGGTTATTTTAGAAAGAATGTGAAGGCTTTGTTAAAGAGCTTGAGAGTTTTAATCCAGATGACTTAACAGAGGTACAGTACTGTTAGTATGTGTATTAATTCTAGTTAATATTGTGACAGTTGTAAAGTTGATTAGAAATGTTATACATATTATACTACTTCATGTCATTTTCATAGTTCAATTCTTTATTAGTCTTTTCTATGTGGTATTTGTAACAGAAAAAAATTATTTATCAATTCTTGAAAGCTTTTAGAAATAATAGATCATTGAGTGTAAGCAAATATTATTGTTGTTGTGGTGTATTACAGCCAGGGACATTTAAAAGCTTGACATTTTTCGCAAGCCATAAAATTGTATGGCAATTGACTGTGCATCTACAGTAAATCTTGATGGATATTAACCAGTGTGCATCTAAATTGCAGTGTTCATACCAATTTAATACATGAAGTGTTTGAGGCCGTGGACCAAGTTAACTAATAACAATTTGTGTTACTCAGTAAAAATAATTAAGTTTAAATATTTTTTTATACAGAAGGATGCACTGAATGTAAATCTCTTAAAGCAAGAACTGCAGATTTTTTTGGATGGATCAAAACGAGTTAAAAGGTTTGTAATCCTTTTGATCAAAGTAGTCAAAAGTTTTCATTTGAAGGCTGCATTTGGAGATAAGAGGTAGACTAATGTCCATCAGAAGCATTACAGCTGATCTGCAGATGAGTGTACAGTTCTATATTAACTGTATCACACCGCAGGTGATGGTATTTAGTACATGCATGCTACAGTAGTTTCCAACTTAACATTAATACATTACTGTTTCATTGTATAAAAGTTCAGTGTCTATGACACAAAACAGATGTACTACACTGTGGTACCACAGATTGAAGTACAGTATCTGGTTAATGTAAAGGTCAAGTTTGGAATTGTTAATAATTATTCGGATGATACTTATTTATACATATATAATTTATATACAGTATATCATGCACTACATTTTTGTTTCCAGTTATTAAATACTTTTAATTTTAAACTAGCTAATATAAGTATAGGTTGATATTTTTTCTAAGGCCACACCAAGCTAATCTTTCGAAGCCCAGATTTTTTTCGAAATTTCTAGGGTTTGTTGGACAGGAAAAAAAGCAAAACCAAAAATAGTCACTTCACCTTAAATACACTATAAAGTGACTAAGGAACTAATTATGGACTGGAAGTGAACTGATTATTTTTTGTTTAGTGTATTTAGCGATGAACCAGGCTGTATTGATTTGAACAAGTCACTTCACCTTAAATACACTATTAAGTGGCTAAGGAACTGATTATGGACTGGAAGTGAACTGATTATTTTTCGTTTAGTGTCTTTAGCCGTGAACTGGACTGTATTGATTCGATTCTGAGGAAGAAGCCCACTTAAGCTTTAATTTCATTGTGAAGCAATGAAGACACCACCAGACTGTGGGTCAGTTGTGATACTCTGTCTACTTCCCCCCACACAAAGCAGCTCTGTCGTCTGTTCTTGCAGGGACTGCATAGCTATGGGGATGGCTTGGCTTTAGCCCCACCAATAATTTGGCAAAAATAAAAGGCAAAAAAAGGCAAAAAAGATAACAAACTTTCATTAAAATTTATAATTTTTGCAGCATCTCCGGTGATTTCAAAAAATTATAAATGTAGCCAAGTTGAGTTTGTAACTCAAACTTAAAACGATTCAAAGTCGAACTGCGTTTTTGAGAGGTCACGGATTATCCTCACATAGGATCCACTTATTTATCTGTATGTTTTCTCGAGTGCAATGTGTAAATAGGTTTTACAGGAGACATTGCGTAGTGTATTTGTTCTGCAGTGTAATAGAGATGTGGTCCGTAGTTTCGTGGATTTCGTACAGTATTCAGTTTTTGATATTTCAATACACAGTAATTTAAGTTTTACCAACTTGCTATTTACTCCGAATTGTGGATTGCTTTATTTGGTAATGTACACGTGATTTGCAGCTCATGTTACTTGACGTGTACATCTGTATTTGACAAGTGTGTCACGAATTAAAATTTAGTTCTGCTCCGGGATTTGTTGAGTTGAGTTTGGTTTTTTTGACCTCTGCTCCTCTTTTTATGTTTGTTTATTTTAACTCTCTGTCACAACCTAAACAGTAGTTTCACATAAACTACACTTATAAAAGAACCTCTTGCCACCCGGTCGGTCACATAAGTTTTAAAATTTTCCTTGGAAGGCTTGAAAGCATGCCCCCAGACCCCCTAGAATACTCGTGCTCGCGGCACGCATGCTAGCCTCACCAATCCAAAATACGCTGCGCGGTTCCTGTCTTGGTGTGACTCACAAAGCACCTCTATCATCTGTTAGTGTGGTCACTCATAAAGCAGCTCTGTCAACTGTTATTGTGATGACTTGCATGCAAAGGAGCTCTGTCAGACATGTTGACTTGCAAAGCAGCTCTATTGTCTGATATGTTGACACACAAAGCAGTCCTGTTGTCATTCACTGTGATGACTCACATTTATTTTTAATTTAAGCGGCTCTGTCGTCTGTTGTTGTAGTTGCTCACAAAGCAGCTTTTTTGTCTGTTATTGTCAGTGGTGATTCACAAAGAAGCTCTGTCGTCAGATTTTATTGTCAGTGGTAAAACATAAAGCAGCTCTATCAACTGTGCTCTGTTGTCTGTTATTGTGAGGTGGAAACCGACACCATGTGTTGCAGACCTCACACTATAATATTTCAGGTGGACAGGGGGGAAGTTGGGGTTAGCATAGAAGATTAAACATTTAAAGTGCCTGTCGAGACTGTTTCAGAGAAATTAAACACTTTTTATTCCTTTTTTGTGTTCAGTTTTTAGTTGTTTTAATTGAGCACTGCTGACCTTTTTGGCACCTGTGGGGAGGGGGGGGGGAGTGTGCATACACCCTTCCCTCTGCCTACAAGTCTGAATAATAGCCTTGTATTCTGTAGACTTCAGAGATAAAAACTGAAAATCATTGGCTTTTGAAATGCACAATGATGTTTCTAGAAATTAAAGCTTTAGAACTTTTTTAAGGATTATAACCAAGTTTTTAATTTTCATACAGCAGGAAATAGGGTAGCTAGGTCGGGTCCGTGCTTTGAGAAATTTTAACTTGGTGTGGCCTAACTAGACATAAATACACTCAAGAAGCTACTGTAGAAAAGCATTCTGCCAGCTTCCACCCCTCGTGCCACTCACATGCTTCTCTCTTGCTCTCCCAAATTCCCACTTGCATCCATAACTTGATAGATGCATATACAATTTACAATTTTGTACTGCCCGCTAGTAGCATGGCTAATCGAGGCGGGCAGAGATTAAGTTTATACTAAATATTTACAAAACAATTAAAAAAAAACCATTATAATTGTAAAATAATAACAGTAATAATAATAATAATAATAATAATAATAATAATAATAATAATAATAAATTTGATGTATTCATATAATGCATGCTAAGCATGGACCATTTCTTAGTGAACATATCAAGTTTACTTATTAATTTTTATTTTACTAACTAGTTACTTCAGAAATCAATTTTGGAATTTGAGGTCTGTTGTTCTTGATTAACATCTTACTTCATACAGCAACTTGCTGCCAGTGAACAACCTTGAAGGACCCCATCTGGAGTTTGGCAGGACTCTGTCATGGATGAAATACAACACACTTGAGGACTATGACAAATATTTTGCAAGACTTTCTGCATTTCCTAATCAGGTAATGGAATTAGAGATCAACGTTTACAACATAATTTGTTATTGCAGGTATTTAATGATTTTTTTTTATAAATAAAATTACTCTTAATATATCCATGCAACAAAGTTCTCAGTAATTGTAATAAAACAACTTCCATGCACCTGCAAAATATTATGGTAAATGCAATCAAACTTGATCATATACTGTAAATTGTCATGGCAATAGCTACTAACAGTGTATAGTTCAATGCTAGCTACCAGTATATACTGGGCCTGTATGTGCTTCCGAGAATTTTCAGATATTGACGCATTTAATAATAAGAGTGATATTTTAAAGGTTTTTTTGTGATCTGCTATTGCAATTGGACTCAAATCCTGCTAATGTGATTCATAATTGTGGTTGCTTCAAAATTAAGTCTGTGACTGTCACAGCATCAGTATTAAGTGATATAGTTTAATATAAATTATTTGTGACTAAACCAAAGATCTGGAATGACTGATCTATTAAATGTAGTTTCCAAAACAAAAGTATATCTGTTGTGATTTTTACTCCTTTTACCATCAGTGTAATTTATGAGTGATGGCTGGCTGGCGTTGCTCACTAGCAATAATTATATAATTATAAAAATTATATGTTAATTAGTACATAATTGAGTTGTTATAAAAATGTTCATTATTATAGATTACTCAGTTGTACGTAAACCCACTTTTTTGAGACAGGTTGCACAGTTTATTGTCTTGCTCAGGGAAGGAATAAAAACTGGCTATGTGTATCCACGATTGTCTGTGGTGAGTACATATACGAACTGTTGACTAACTGTGGTACAATATTTGTACTATACATGTATAGAGGCAGTACTGTTATTAGTGGTCACCAAAAACAACACCTTTGTAGTACTTAGTATATATGTTCTGTTTAGCTAAACAATCACATGTAATTTGAGTTTAATTTGGTTGTGTTGACCAGTGTGTGAAAGAGCTCTATAATTATTATAATACACCAAATATATGGCAACCTCGAACATTCAAGACTCCAGCTTTTTGTCATAAATATAGCATCACATCTTGGCTGTGAAATGTTATCTTGCTCCAAAATAATGTCAAGTTGCAAAATAAGTGTTTTTTCTCAGCCTCTCTTTATATACTCAGAAACATTTAATTTCCTCTTTACATGTAAGTACTCCAGACCCTCCCCCCATGCTTTTCCAATTAAATAGTTGCACATAAAAGGTTGAGCTTTGACACGTATACGTAAGCAGCTTTGGGTTAGCTATATACCACAATTAAGTTTTAATTGCTATGGCAATGATTGTTTCAGAGCATTTAATCTGCCATCTTGGCCGCCATCTTGGATTTTTCATAAATTTTGTTTTGGGAAAATTGCAGCAAATTTGCTTAAACTTAGTAGAAAACATGAATAAAATGGAAAAGAAGAAAAAAAAGAACAAACTTTGTGATAAACTGATCCGAGTAAGCGCCCATGCCCGAGTAAGCGCCCACCCCCCTTTTCAGACGAAAGTTCTTGCACAGGGTAATTTTAGAAGGAACTATTGTGGTAAAATTCTTTTTTCAGGACTGGAGAAGTAGCAACAAAATTGTAGTAATAGTAAAATTATTATCGAAAGTCTACAAAAACTCGTGTTAAATGCCGCTTCA
>JAOBYE010420199.1:0-14056 GCA_025403585.1 Parazoanthus swiftii
GCCCAGTCTGAATAGGGTTAATAAGCTGTCTAAACGTATATGTCTATAATTAGCTTACTAACTAAAATCTTGTCTAACTGTTATGTCTAGCTATATCGATCTGCTCACATGTACAAAGTATACATCATAATGAAAATAGCATCCTCATAATGAAAATGCACCTCATAATGAAAAGGCACCTCATAATGAAAAATGCACTTAAGATAGCGAAAAGTCTGACTATATAAATAAAGAACTTTCTGCTTCTCTGACTACCTCAAAGTAGCGCAGTGTCGACTTCAAGTATATAAAGTCGTCACTTTTCCCACAGTTTGGTAAAAATGTTAAAAAAATTAGCTGTTCCTTTTGAATTTTGCCATTTTGAATTTTGTCTGGCGCATGACACATTGTGGGGTCGTAGTGCACGAAAAAAACACCTCATAATGAAAAAAAATGTACCTCATACTGAAAGATCCACCTCATATTGAAAAATCACCTCATAATGAAAACTGAACCTCATATAGAAAATGCACCTCATAGTGAAAAATGTAGTAGTAGTAGTAGTAGTAGTAGCAGCAGTAGTAGTAGTAGTAGTAGTAGTAGTAGTAGTAGTAGTAGTAGTAGTAGTAGTAGTGGTAGTAGTAGTAGTAGTAGTAATAGTAGTAGTAGTAGTAGTAGTAGTAGTAGTAGTAGTAGTAGTAAACTTTATTTAGGCATGGTGGCCCTTTCAGCTCTAGGCTGATATCCATGGGGGCCCTGCAGCATATATAATAACAATTTTGTTTATGGCTGTAAAAAAATAAGATCCTCCTTTGTTGATGAACTAGTCGCTATCTTGTACTCGTCTGTTCGATTCTTCATTTATTATCAATCTTTTAACAAGTATCTGCCTTATATACCTACGTTCGCCAAGTCTATAAATGATATCGGTACCACTCAAGTATTGTCTTAATATATAACTTAACATGTTTTTATTTTAACACCATTTTCAGGTAGGATTTGTTCGACCTTTTGTGCATCTCTTTAGCCGGCCCGAAGAAGAAGGGAAAACAGTTCAAGGCGGCCACCAAGCTCGCCACCGTTAGACTGCGCGAAATCTCTTCCTAATCCTCAGAATGAATCGAGAAAACACAAAAATTGAGCGGTAATGCAGCAAGCGAGCCTGCAAGCGACTTGAAATCGCTGGCTCGCTCGCCGTTTCGCGGCTCGTTATTTGTGGCATTTATGAAAATGAAGCGAAGCGTAACAAAGAACAACCAAGTTCTATGTTAGAATTACTTAAGAGGAAAATGGGAAAAAGAGCAAACTCCTCATGAAAATCCAAGTTAACGTGAACAAATAAGTTAACTGAACTAGCGAGTGTCAAGAGAAATGTTACTGAAAGTCTTAAAACCCTCACCAAAATAAAGAAAGTTATAAGAGTCACAGAAAACCGATATACATTCATTGATAGAGACCACAGAGGAAATTGAGAAATTTCTAATCTTGGTTCTATAGGAACTTTCTCGAAGATCTTTAGTTGGAGTAGATAAGTAGACACTCAAATACACAGAACGCTGATACACTAGTACTTGACAAAGTCAACACACGGGTTCAGTCTAAACATTTGTAAAAAAGCTTCATTTATCTTTTCCTTACCAAAAACACTCTGATGGAAACGGATAGTTTTACGTTATACTATCCTACGAAAACACTAATTTCAAAACAAAAGGATTGAGCTGTAAAAAGTCGGATACTCAGACCTCAAAACAAGAAGGGAATTTTACATTTTCGAATTGCTAAGTTATTTTTAGCCTAATCTATAAAAAATACTTAGAAGTGCTTTGCTGGTTTTGTTCCATTCGGCTGTAGAGACGTGCGAAAAATCAAAGACTTGTATATATTATTTATTTTGTGCTTAGTATCGGCCGTTCTAGAACTGAATATTTTTGGCTCAGGCCGGGCTTCTTATTTTAAAAATAAAAGCAAAACAAAAATTTTTAAAAGGGTGATCAGTTAATAAAGAAGGTAAAAGTTAAAGACACGCAACCTATTGCAGAGCTATACATTTACTTGGCAGAAACAAGGCTTCTCAGTTTTTAACTACCATTAACTGTCTCTACTATTTCACTTCTACAGTTGTCTTTCTAGGTCCAGGGGTGCACAAAGATTTACGCTGTTATTTACAAGTCATGCCGAGTGACATCATGTGCCACTATACTTTACTAGTTAGCGATTAGATTCTCTACGTATATAACGTCTCGTTCTCGATTTAATCACTTACTGAATACATTGTGATACGGAACTATTAACAAACAAAAAATATGACTGAATTGGTTCAGTTTTGTATGGGAAAAAATATGGTTTTACTGCGCGTTTCATTTTGCTAATAGCTTGTGAGTTTCTGCAAAACACTGCACTCTTTGAAGCTTCAGTAATTGGACTTTCGGCAAAGTTCAAAAGGTCAACAATCATGAAACAATATCGCTGTATTTCCACACGCTGAAACAAGGAGGTTTTTGTCGGCAGACTTTCCGGAGACCCAAAGCCAGTTGTTTCCGATTCTAGATTATCATAATTGGCGCTTCCTTTCGTGCACTTATGGCAGTCGGTTAGAAGAACCATTGTTAAAATAAATAAGTAATGTACATTCAGTCTGAATGTTCTTAGTTTTATTTTGTAAGAAACTTTTCTTTTGATTTAAAACAGAATAACCGAAGTACTAACTGATATTTACCATTTATGGAGATTTCCTTGGTAACATGAAATACACCTTAAGATGATCATTTTGTGCGTGCCCTTGTATAAAAAACATGCAGGTATGAAATGTTAGTTCAATAATTGCAACGAAACCGCGATATAACTAATTCCCCGTTTTAACGAAGTAATCTTTTTAAGCCCGGCAAAATTTAAGTAATATATATATATTACCCAGATTGTAACGAAACCTCGACATTAAAGAAGCCCTGGTCTCTTACTACTTCTATATATCGGGATTCTGACGTATTAGGACTTCCTTTATTTGCTTCAAGCGTTATATTAACAATTTTTGTTTGTGTGTGTGTGTGTTTTATTCGTTTTTTTTCCCTTTTATATTCATTTACACAAAGGATAATTCGGTTTATACAGTATGTGGTATTTGCTATCTTGCATTAAAATAATTTTCAAATGACATGGATGTTTGAGCCAATTGTGAAGTTATCGTATCTGAGATAAACTAGAGGTGCATGCACGTGCATCAGCCTATATTAAGCAAATAAAGCGTATAGCCACGTGACCAAGCGATCAAAACAACAGCCTCTCTCACCTTAACTTCGTCATGTGTACTCGGAGCACAAGGACCACGTTTTTGCTGTTTACTCAGCGTTATGCAGTTTTATTATATAAGGTTTTCAAAGGACATATTTACATGTATATAGGCCATTCTGAAGTTATCGCAGGTGATATAAACTGGGCAGTGTGCGTGACTGCATCAGCAAATACGGCTTTCCTTGTAATAAAACTCAATAAACTATGGAGAAGGTATAGACAATTTTATTGCAGATTTCCAAAATATCTAAATTTGCCCGTGGACAGGGACAATAATTCGTTGGTCTAGTCTCTCGACGTTCTATCGGGGAACTTAAAAAAAACCCCACACACTTATCGATAGGAGTAGGCTAATGCCGGTGTTGTGGACTGTCATCTTTTCCCCTACTTTGGAGGCTAGCCTCGCAAGGGATCCAGAGTCCCATTGCTACGCCTTCAGTCAACAAACAACGCAGCAAAAAGTTTAAAAAAGTTGGCCCTTTTTGTGTTTCGAGAGAGAGTTTCCCTTTTAATACTTCCAAAATGCTAGTTCAAGATTGGCTTAAATGCATCTTATATCACGAAAAATGTATCGTAGACCACAATTCTGCATTACGAAATTTCTGTAATTCCTACTTACTTATAGCTATAGAGGTCCTTTACGAAATTAAATCCGGACTAACTTTGACAGTTAAAAAGCAAGCCATTATTTCAAAATTTGGCAAGTAGTAGCTCGCAAAAGGGACGATGTAGTTTTTATTGAAGAAATTCATCAGACGTTACAAACATGCGCATTGTGATTGCGCTCTTCGACGAATATTTAATGTACACAGAGTTTTGAAATACTCATATCAAATATTTAACACAAAGTCTAGGTTAACACTACCTAAATGAGTCTATCTTCATTGTGATGAGCACCAACTGCATGCGAAACGAAACTGTGCTACTACAAATATTCAAAGTATGTCTTTTTAACACTACTCGCTAAACAGGTTTCAACTAAACCTCGGGTTGACAAAAAATGAACAGTTTAAAAAAAGACTGGCTTAAAATCTGTACAAACAAATTGTTTTATCGTTTTAACGTTCAAATTGCTTATTTTACAACGCATGAAAACCGACAAACACATTACACTACCAATATACTTCAGTCGAACATTTTTAAAGTAATCATGTTTGACGTTTGATATTATTACGATACTAGTTTTACTATAATGCTTCTCATGTTTTCCTGCGCTGATTTTTATTAGCAATATTTTGTTGTCGATAGAACTTAGGATTGTACTTTCGAAAATAATTAGAGAACTAATTTAAAGAGTTTTCGAGATTATTGGAAACAGGAAAATAGCTATTTGCTTAGTATTTCGACCGTAATTGCTTTTCCCGAAAGAAACAAATAATTATCAGGAAATAAAAGGAAACGATCTCGAGTATTTTCCGATGGAATACAAACAGCAAAACAGCTGAAAGTTTGAAAGTAGATTAGTATTTGTAGTTTTCGGAATTGCAGATAGATTATAATTGTATCCGAGTAAACAAAGGTTCGACAGACTTAATTAAAAGTAAGATATGATTGTAATTGTATGTTACAAGTCCTGACCTTTCTGACCCACATCTTGACTGTAAATAACTTAAGTCGCCGGTCATTGACTAGTCAGTTCCTTAGGTAACGTTATTCGTATAATTTTTATGACTGATAGTTTTTGAAGTATGTCCAATAGGGAATTTTCAGTTAGTTTCGCAATCACTGTTTTAATTTAATTTAGCTAGAAAACTTTCCTCTGTATTGACATTTGCTTTTCCTGTCGCTTTCCGTACTTTCAGAAATTTTGATTTTGAGAAAGTATAGTAAATTGTTCGGTATAAATCAAATACTTTCTCTTCCTGAATTTCCTGAGAATAATGATTAGAAACCCTGAGAAATGTGTTAGCACGTGTTGTTGAACGTATGTACAAACAAAACTACAGAAATAGGTGTTAATGAAAATTATAGGGAATAAGGTATAAAATAGTCTTTAGATTTAGTTGTATTCACTTCACACACACTCTACTACACACGCTGTCACTATTCGAAGAGAATAAATCAAGACCTGAAGACCGACTTTGGCTTGATCTATATTACCTCTTGTATTAATATGTTCACATTATTACAAGAGGTAATATAGATCAAGCCAAAGTCAAGTAATATAGATCAAGTCAAAGGCAGTATCACTCTCAGAAGCCAAATTTAGGTATGATCTGTGATTGTTAGCTCTTTGTACTATAAAAGTTTGGCAGGAATAAAAGTTTCAAACAGGTTTCGAAACGGTTTCATTTGTTGCGCATGCAGATCGAGTATACGAATCACTATAAAACCGATTTAAATTTTTTTAGCCTTTACGCATTATCTCCATCATCATATAATATCCAAGTTGTAAAAACGGTGCCATCTCGGAACAGCCTTATTTTGGCGATAATCGAACGGGAACAACTAAAACTTATACTTACAGAGGGCTTAGATGCAGATAAGTAAGAACAACAACTTCAACAAGTTTTGGACATCGATATTCTAATGAACGGAGAAACCTTACAGTCATCGATATAACAAAAGTTAATTTTTTACCGTTCGGGTTTTTCTTTAAAAGAAGGATGAAACACAGACATCGTTGATGACCAGTTCCTTAACCTTTATTCGTTGATAATCAGTTCCTTACCCTAGTTTTTATTTCGTGAGGGCAATGAAAAAATTATTGCATTCCGCATGTAGGGACTTCCTCCACGATCAATCTGGTGACTGAGTTCCACCCCGTGTACAAATCAGCCGCACCAAAACGAGCACATTGTCCGACATTGATACCAACGCTAACAGCGCCTGCCTTGATGCCGGTACAGTAGCCATAAATGGTATGGTGCTGGTGATGGTTCCTCTTTGTGCCATCATTTGCATAATGGTCCACAGCGTCAATGGGAAGTGGTCCGCTGCATTCGGCGCCGTTGAAGGTGATGAACCATCTGCCACAGCAGTATCTGCACCCTGCAATCCTCCAGTCTCCATCATACACAACCTTCAATGCGGTGGCGTCATGTTTCTTTACGAAACCACACTCCTATTACAACAACAAATACATAATTGATCCAACTATTACAAGATCGCATAGCATATAATTGGTAAAAGTATGTAATAATAATACACTATATTAGCCACTTAGCCACTTAAAAAAAACATGCAATGGTTTTATATTAAATAAGAAAACTGTAAAAAATTACAATATGTTTATATATAATATAAAAACGAAATGTGATGTTAAAAAAAGTAATTAAAACAAATATTAGGTTAAAATGCGGCTGGCCCGAGGTAAAAAGATAATTTAACTTCTGCTAGTTCAAGAAAAAGAGGCAGACAATTTGTCCCGATCCAGCCAACGGATGTAGTAAATAATAGTAATAATATTGATTAAGGAATATTCCTTAAGTCTCACTGCTCCTAAAGGTCTTACAATAAAACTTTCTACAAGGCTAACTTACAAGAATAAGCAACTAATTTGACCATCTCTAAAAGTACTATGGAAAACACTCAAAACATATATACATTCCCATTCCGGATCTAACTAAATTGAAGGTCTTTGGTTTTGATTTAAAATTGCTGAGTGATTCAGCTAGTAAGTCTTAACTGATCAAGTAAGGAGTTGCAGAGGTTAAGGGCAGCAACAGAAATAGGTTTTAGTGCAAAACTTCGAACAGTTAACAGTGTTTAACTGCCATTGCCAAAACGAATTTAATTGCGCTCGTTTTTTGTTTTTTTTTGTACTTTCAAACATCTAGGTGAATGTACCTTTTTATGTATGTTACTTAATTTCTCTATGATTTACTTGTGTTTTCAGAATTTCTCTTGATCTTCCTTTTGCAACAAAACAGTCCCACTGTTGAGCTTTAACTGCCATATCAGGTCTACATGGAGTCCACTTACAAAGATTTAGGCTGAAAGAAATCCCCCTCCATAAACAAGCAATGTTTAGCACGGCGACAATCGCCACCCATAGTTCTTTGACTTATACTATACTTTGTTTTGGTTAGTGACTGAAATTAATGACGACTATTAAACGATGTTTTACAGCTCAGATATATATTTGCTCGCTTCTGATATATCCATTACCTTCTTAATTTGTACAAGGCAAACTTTTAAAACAAAGGTCATTTTGACTGCAAAAGGTTTGCACACATTAACTGGCAAACTTTTAACATTACGAATACATTGCTTGGTGTTTATTACCCTAATGAGCCCGCTGTCTTTGTTGTCGTTTATATCCTTCCATGCGCACTGTTTCCAGTTGGGACTACTGCTATCCCCATAATTAATATTGATTGGTCCAACTTGCGCAGCTCCCTGCGGACACATCAAAAGATAACTGTCAAACCTCCATTTCAACAGGCAACAGCTTTTTATCAAACAAGAATTAATCATAACGAGACAAACTATTTGGCTAATAAATATTTATGCTTAAAACGTCTGCAAAGATTTGCCTTTGAGGCTTTGAGGTGCTTTTCGATTTTGTTTTCTTTTACAAAATAAAAAACATCAAGAAAAAAAACCTGTAAGCATTAAGATCAAATGTAAATGATTTATTAGTTTCTTTTTTTCTGTTTTTTTGTTGTTGTTTGTGTTGTGTGGTGTTTCTTTTTTTTTGTTTTGTGTTGTTCATCCATATAATAAAGAGCTTGTGAAGGACAATGAGGCTTTCTGAACTACCTTAAAAGATTAGACCATGCGTTTCTTACATTTTTTAACATTTAACCAAGTCCAAAAATTATTAACGTGAAACAGTAAACAGACATGCTAATTATCCTCAAAACCGAAAAACATTGAACAAACTGACCTGACTACAAGACCCGGCGTATGCTCGCTGTCTTTCACCAAGAAGAACAGAGACTCCGCAGAGCAAAAAAATTTTCAGTGCTTTCATTTTCCACAGATGTCACGCGTGGGATGTTTTTGTCCAACCTTTAAACAGAAAAAACTCTTCACTACAGTACGTAATACTGTAGTCACTTCAGTTTAGTTATAAGTAGTATGTATCATAAATGGAAATAAATGCATTTAGGTATACAGACCAAGGAGAGACTTCAGTAGACAAAAGCAGAGTATTGGCACTATAGGTTCAACAAGTGAACTTCAAAAAATGGTCAACAATTGCAAGTATCTCTCTTTTTTCCTGCAATTCTTTGAAGGTTTTTTAGTTTTAACGTTCTTCGCTCTAGGTATACAAATCGTGGTATCTTTAAGAAATGGTCCACGTTTCGCGTGCGTCTGTCGAGTTATGGATGCACGCGGGGAGTTTGGAGAGCACGAGAGAAGCGTTTGATTTGCACGAGGCGAGGCCAAAAAAAATGTCAGTTATGTTCTAATAAATATTAAATCAGTCACGATAAAAGTAATCAAGATAATAATTTTGATCTGGTTAACATTTTTAAGGGTTTCAGAGAGCTACAGCTGCAAGCCGTCATAGTTTTAGATCTTGTGCATGTTAACGTCATAAGGCTTTGAAGAAGACACTTTTTATTGATTTATTTTTGCATGTTTGCTGCTATGTAAAGTTAGGAGACGCAGCAAAAAGATCATAAAAAAATATTTTCTCACACTTAGACTAATTCGGTAAACTGAGCTCAAACATAAAATTTGTCTACGCGCTAACGCAATGTATTACTCTAACTTATTATTTAGTGAGGTTACAACTAGATAGTTAATGTATACATTACTCGTGCAGTCGATTCATACAGCGGAGCACAGCCGACATCGGCGAGCTCTTTCCCTCAGCGCTGAAACCTGATTTTTGTTTAAAGGAGTTTGAAGACATTCGAACTTTGAAAGTCTTGGCAGTGTACGCTCTTTTAAGACTTGTTAGAAACCAATTTCTAGAAAAAAAAGTTTTTCCCGAGATCGTTAACAGTCCGATTTTCATATTCTAATATATAACTACAAATTAACTTACTCAGCAGTTCCGAGGTTAAATGGGATCTCTATTTTCCTTCGAAGCTCCGGACTATTGTCTCTGAAGTTACACTTTTCAGTTCTGAGACTGGGTGTGCACCCTGATTTGCACTGTTACTTACAAGTCATTTGGTGCCGTGATGTGCCACTACCTTATTGGTTAAAGATTAGATCTTCTACGTATATAACGATTAACTGCCTATCACTTACTGACATATATTTTGACACGGAACTATTAAAAAAACTGAGTGAACATATTTTTGATATGGGAAAATGAAGGTTTTCTGAGGAACATTTTGCAGTGTTTCGTTTTGCCAACAGTTTGTGGTTTCTGCAAAATACTGCGTTCTTTGAAGCTTCAGTACTTCAACTTCGGCCAAATTGAATTGGACCACAAATTCAAGAACCAAACAATATCACTGTACTTACACACGCTGAAACTCTATGTTATTGTCGGCAGAAAGACTGACACTCCTTCCGACTTTCCGGAAACCTCAAGCAATTTATTCCCATTACTAGAGTCTCCTATCTCAAGCTTCCTTTCTCGTGAGTTTTGTATTGTGACTGCCTCAAATATATCTAACAAAGGGACCACTGCCCACTTTTTATGAAGACTCTTTTAGCTGAACCATTGATAATGGTAACAAATGTTAAATGTTCCAAGTTATATTCTGTAAGTCACTTTCATTGGATTGAAACATAAAAACTACTAACATAATGACCATTCCTAGAACTGTTCTTGCTAACATTTGAAACACCCTGAGAGAGATCACTTTCTCCGCTCTCCTAGTATCAAAAATATGCAGATATGAAATGTAAACATAATAATTGCAACGAAACCCCGATATTACGAAGTCCCCGTTTTAGTGAAGTAATTCTTTTGAATACGGAAAAAATATATTAGTTAGTAAGACAAATAACCCGGATTGTCACGAATTCCCGATGCTACTGACGCTAGAGAAGTAATTCGCCGGGTCCCTCACTACTTAGTTTAAAATAGGGATTACAATTTTGTTTGGTTAAAAGTTTATAAGTTCAAAGTATATCAACACTATTTTGTTGTTTACATGTACATGGTATTTGTTACCTTAAAAAAAATATTTCAAATGACATAACTGTATGAGCCAATGTAACTTGGATAAACCCTATAGTGCATAAGCGTGCATCAGCCGATTTGATGTTCAGCTCGTTTAAACTGTGATAGCCAATTAACTATCATGATATAACTAGTGAGGGCGGCACATACATATACACTTGAAAACATAGATCATGAAAATACTTCACAAATACAAAATATTGGCTCTGTAAGATCATCATCTAATCCGTCCAGTCACGATAACACCGCATATTCAAAGCCCGAAACAGCGAGCCGCAACTCTGGCACCCAGGGTATGACAAACGTCGAAATATTCTAGATTTTCACGGTATAACCACAAAATCTGGTGGTTTTTCCCAAAATGTATTGCAAAACAAAATCGTTGAAACATTTTGCGTCACTGTTAACCCTCTGCATAGAGCAACGTCATTTTCACGTCCGGCCTTTTTTGTAATTCTTATACATTTTTTCAAAAAATGTGATAATACTTAGTCCTTATTTTGAATTATTTTTTTCTCAGAACATAGTTAGCATTGCTCGTGATTTGTCATATCATAGATATTGCACAATACCCTGTGATGTTCTCTGAGCGACGTTTTGGCACGTCTAGGTAGCTGTTATTGTGCTACCAAACGACTGAGAAAACTTTCTACTTGAGATCCCCTAACTGGATAGCAAATAGGGAATTATACTATCTTAGTAAGGATCTTGGAAAATAACCCGCTCTTTTGTTAACAATTGTCCCTTTTTAGTTTCTTCAAGTTTTCTCGATACTTCCTTTTTTACGTTTGACAATAGGTGGAGTTTACACTTCTTTTATTGATAACCTAGTAAAAAGTGTAAACGTTATATGGGTTGTGATATCTAGTTAAAAAGTAGATCTTTATTGTTGTTTTATTAGGAAAATAACATCTTTGTTTAATTGATGAAAAATTTATATAGGAATAAAGGATAACCATTGTCAAATGTAATTTGTAGCAGTGTTGAATTCCTGCTGAAAACTTCAGCCCCAGCCAAAAATTAAACATTTCGTTGTTTGTTATCTAAAGCCCCGTGGATTACCATCTTGAAGACACCGTGCTACTTCAATTTATTTTGCACAACAGTTTTAAAATAACTATTAAATATGTATACAATGCCAGAATGAATTATACAATTTTAACCAATGTTCCTCATGCTAATCAACAGTATTTTCATCAACACAAACTTTAAGCATAGTTTTTTTTTCAATTATTGTAAGTTCACGCCTAGGGATGGAATTATTAAACCATATTTTCCAGGCTCGAGAAGCGTGTTCACTATTTTGGAACGAATCGTATCAAAAGTTTACAATCACAAAAAACTTGTACTTTAAAAAAAACCTTTGCGATACGACCGTTAAAAGTTTTCTAGCAATAGCTTATGAATTGCTGACGCAAATTCTGCGAACTCTAAACACCCTAATGAGCTTGTCTTGTTTTTGTCGAAATCGATTCACAATATTTGGTCATTTCTTTCTTTGCTTAGCACTTCGCGCACCTGTTTTATAATTTGAAATACTATGCGAGCAACGGTATCTTGTTAAATTGTTCTTGATTTATATTTGTGTATTGTGTATTTCATTATTTTCACTCATTTTTTTTCATTCAGAGTTCATTCTGGTTGAAGCACTTGATCGAGATTCTCGTTCCGGAATGAAATCTCGCTGCACGTTCCACAATTTTCATGTTAAAAAGGGAAGCGGACTTATTGCGGAATATTACAGTCACTATACACACTAACTTGCGGAGTCGTCTCGTGCAAAGAAGTGATGTAATCTAAAAATATCATTTGTCCCACTTGCTTAGTGGTTATAGCGCAACCAAATCCTGGGGCAACTTTATGTTTAAATCTTCAGTCTCTGAATTTGAAATGAAACATGCTGTTTAAAATGGGAACATGTTTATTAAGATTATGTTATTTGTTCTAACATTGCATTCATATTTAATGACTTGTATAAAAACGTTTTATAAAGAAATCGAGACAGCATATCATCGTCTTTAAGACGGTGTTCCATGGGAGTTTTGTACTTTTAAAAATGAAACTTAGCTTGGCTAAAGCATCTAACACAAGTTCTTCGCAATGCTTTCGACACCGCAGACAGTCATGAACATATTTATTATACTCTCAGTTTTGTTCATAAATATATTAGAGGTTATATTTTTTCAGGTTATTATAAAACAACAACAGAGATCTTTGTCAAAATCAATTTAAACTTTAAAAGTTAATAGCGTGAGAAAAGTGCAAATAATGAGTACAATAAAATCTAATAAAGCTAGGAGTATCAAGAAAAGCTAGAAAGGGCTGAAACCGACATTTGCTAATCGAGGAGAAAATATTTTCCGAGGGGGCTTGGGGCGTGCGACTTAGCATAAGAAAACATTTCGCTGTTTGCAAACCACGGGGAATTTCAACTAGAAAGTTCTCAAAACACGGATTACTTGTTTGGCAGGGTTCGATGTAGCAAGTTTTGTCTGTGCCAGAAACGCACGACACACGCAGCAACAAAATTGTTTTACCATGACATACGTAGTGTTGATCTGTCTTTCCATGTCGAATCTACTGACAGCTATCGCTGTCATTTCTTTGAAACGAGATTTTCAGCACAGCATGGGATACGGTCAGTTTGTGCTGCACAACAACAGCTACCTAGACGTGCAAAAACTTCGCTTAGAAAACATCACGGATCGACCAGACTGCGCAACTTCGTGTGTCATTTTACCAATGTGTTTGTCGTACAACGTGGCCTCCACAACCATCAATGGAAAATATTTGTGCGAGATTTTGGAAACAGATAAATATCGAAACCCTTCGAGTTTGATAACAAAGACAAACTTTGATCATTACAGTATATGGGTAAGGTTTTGCTTTTCATTCTTGTGTGTTTGTGATATATTTGACGAACCAAAGCCATTGATAAACAACACTAAGCTAATACTTTGTTTACATGTTCGTTTTCCTTTTTGTCAAAAATATCCAAGACATAATTTAGAATTGTTTCACGAGAAGATAAAATAGGTAGTAATAGCTGTTATTCGGGCTAGGAACATTAGAAAAAGTTAGTTCATTTTGTTACAACTGAAAAGAGGTAGTTGATTTTTTGGTATCATCAATATTTTAATAACTGAAAACTTGTCCCAAAGAAAGAAGAACACGAAACGTTTTGAGTGATTGTAAAATGTTTTGCTTTTCGCATTTATTCGAAGCCTATCTTTGGTCCAAGCTGGATGTAAAAACAATGCTGCTTTTGTATTTACTGTCTTCCTAAAACGTTTTATACAGATATTTGAAAGAAAAGTTTCTAATTTTTTCAAAGCGTTTTTTTTATTTTTTTGTTTTCCAGACTTAAAATTAGGTTAATCATTTTAGATGAAAGTATTGCAGACTATTGTCCTTTAAAGGAAAAGTTCGGAATTTAAATGTTTTATTCTTCCAGTATTTCAGATACGTTTTGATCATTTAGCATATTTTCTCAAATTAAATATTAAAAAGATTGGAGTAGTACTGTGGGCTGATCTAGACCCATTTTTCCGAAGTGATATCGATTAGTTTTCTGGGCTTCTGATTGGTTCCGAAGAATCTTCGGAAAATCTTCGGAAATGGTCGGAAATGGTCGAGGATGACGTCATTTCCGGTGGAGAGGTGATGTGGTGGAGAGGAGAAAAAAGGAAGGAAAGGTTGGGGGCGCGATGGTGTGTTGGTTTTATAGAGTAGGGGTGTGACGTCACGGCC
>JAOBYE010420310.1:0-14056 GCA_025403585.1 Parazoanthus swiftii
GAGTCAGGATTTCATCGATTTCTTCGACAGCGCTGTTTCGAGAGGGCCGTGTGATCCTCTCTCATCAGGCCTGCGTTATATATATATATAACTGCAGACAGTACTGTTTCGGCCTTCTGGGCCTCATCAGTGCATATATATATATATATATGCAATTCCACTTTTAACGCGTTTAAAATCAAATTAAGAAATACACATGCAGGTAAGTGTAATGATTCCATAAGGGCCTCTTTCGTTTACGTTTTCCTTTTTTTCTCTTCTCAAACAATAACAAACAATGTTATGGCTGTATCCTACTCAATCAAATCATTCATAAAATGTCTCGTTTATTTTTTTCTTTGTGTGTTGTCTCTCGTGTTGTCAGTTATCTTTTATATGTTAACACATTGTTCGCGAAAAAATCTAGCCACCATTAAGTCTGTAAATAATCTGTCTGAACACTTAACAGTTGAACAATTGATGTAATCGTGATATAGAAAATAAAAGATTGTTAAAAAAAAGAAAATCTAAAAGTTGCGAACAGTTGCATAGTGCAGGTGATGTGATGCGCGTTAGTGGCTGCTCATACGATATGCAAGTGCAACGCAAGTTGGGAAAATGGAGATTACTCCATGGAAAATGCGCGCGAACGAGTGAGCGCAGCGAGTGAATAAAAAATCGTATAAAGCATTTTCCTTGGTGTAATTTGTTTATTTTGTAGATACTGAGATTTTTGAAAAGCCAAATTTTGTCAATCTTAAGCGCGTGTTTAGGGAACCCATTCAGCTGCAAAGTATGCGCGTAAAAACTAGAATAACTAAAACATCAGTTTAATTCTCTTAATAAATTAATACGAAATAAAACGTCAGTTTATACTTTCACAACTTTTACAAACATTTTTCAGTTAAAATGATGTCGATGTCGCCGAGACGAAAATGGACGACAATCGAAATCGCGATGCGATGTTGTTCACTAGTGACTTTTCGCCGTTCGCGTTTGTGATTGGACGAACGATGTTTTTCATTATTCGCGTTTCCTATTGGCTAACGCATTTTGCGTATCATTTTTACGTAACCTTTTTCTCGTAAGAAAATCTCAGTATCTATGATATAAAATGGGTGTTCGCTTGCGCTGCGTGGAATCTCTTTTAAACTGACTGGCGAAAGCGAGATAGTCACACGACGTTGCTCCATGCAGGGTCATTGCTTTCCCTAAATGCGTTCCTGTGCTGGCCTGGTGTAGCAGTACGTGGTGTTCGCTGAAACTTCAAAACAATGCGCGAGCAGGAATGGTTCCAGAAACAGTCCCACAATTCCACTGATCATATGCCCAAGAGCTATACCAAGGGTTACTTGACCTAGCACAAACACCTTGTTCCCAGGGTCGGCGCGTAGATTTATGGCGCACAGGGCATTGGTGTCGATAGTTCCTGCCAGACCTCCCACAACGATGATGATCAAAAATACAAATCCTACATTGGTTAAAAACCGAAACCACGTGGCGCAGAAAAGAAAAAGGAAACAAAATGCAACACCGAGGATCAATGTAGAAAATATAAGTTTTCTTTCAATGACGATCTTTGTTGAAAGTTCGGGATACAGCCACATGATGATTGTAGGGTATGAACGAGAAACAAACAGTGCAGAGACTGCGGTAAGATAATAATACACGAAATGGTCCCGTGGGGAGAAGGGTGCGTTTGGAAATGCCAAGGTAGTCACCACAGAATTAAGGATCAAATCGCCAAGCAAGTACTCTGCCAAGAGAAACAGTATATACGGAAAGACGCCAACTATCGCTTGATATTTTCCATTCAGATTTTTCTTGTCGGCATCTTCATGTTTAGAAGGTTGAGAAAATTGCTTTTCGTCCTTCTCATTAGCATCAGTGTTTACGAGGGAATAGCCGAGTTTGTGGCAAGGAGCACACTTCGTAGCCGATTCAAGTTTCCCCAGGACTGTTCTGTCCATGACGAAATAAAAGATCAGGTTAAGAGATGAAGCAGCGGCAGCTACAATCAGCGCTGTGCCGGGGGAGAAACGTAACCACGTGGTCATACCTGTTAAGCGATAGCAAGAGTTAATAGTAAGAATCCACCAAAACGTGTTTCTTCTTAATCGCTTCTGTTATTGTCAACACTAACCGATCCTATTAGTGGTATTGATACTGTTCTTAAGTAGGGTGTTGTTGCTGATGTTGGCGGTGGCGGTGTTGGAGTTAGTGCTGGTGTGTTGGTGATGCTGTGTGTTGGTGTTGTTGGAGTTGGTGTTGGAGTTGGTGTCGGTGTGCTTTTGTTGTTGTTGTTGTTGTTGTTGTTGTTGGTGGTGGTGGTGGTGGTGGTGGTGGTGGTGGTGGTATCGGTATTGGTGTTATTGCTGTTGATAAAAGCTGTTGTTGCTGTCGATGTTTCTGGTGCTGCTCTTAATGTTAACGGTGATGTTAGTGTTGTTGATGTTGATGTTGCTGTTGCTGTTGCTGGTGCTGGTGTCGACTTTATTATTTTTATTAGTTTTAGTAATACTAGTGCTGTAGCTGGTGTTTATGTTGGTGCTGGTGTGTTAGTGCATTTGTATTGCTGATGTTGGCGCAAATGATGCTGTTGCTGTTGCTGCTGTTGATATTGATATTGATATTGATATTGATATTGAACTTGACATTGACGCTGACGTTGTTATTAGTATTACTGGTGTTGATGTTATTCTTTTTGTCACTGATTATTTTCAATCTCATGCCGGCAGAGCGGACTGGAAAAACAGTCATGTGTTATTACATGTTTCTTCAACTCTTCCTACTAACATATTACAACCAAATGTTAACCCTTTTTTGGGGGGAGGATGTGGAGAGCAGGAGTCATTTTAAGGGTGATTTCAGAGCCCATGTGCTTCTTATCGGGACACAATCATTTTCGGAAGAAATTCTACGTTTGAAATGTTTCGGGGATGCCTCTTTTTGGAAATAAGCGGTACCTTTTTCAACTAACCTACGTATATGAGAGGGCTCAGCAAGGAAAAGTAACCGTTTCCTGTCTGGAATGCTGCCATTGCGATGGGCTGGTAGAAAGCTGCAAAACTCGTTAAGGCAACGTCCCCAGTGCCAAAACCGGCCGAGAACAGCCCAACTCCGACCAGCTTCAGCTCCGCTCCACGTGTGAATACTACCAGCAGAATTCCTGTTGCTGTGGCAACAACCGTGATAAGCACCCTTAACACTGGCGGGATAAAAGCAATGCACCATGGGTAAAAAATTGTTACAATTACGCGTGGTACAGACTTCGCGAGATGGAATGTCGTGGTTGGCAGAAGAGTTCCCGCTAAAACATCTTGCACGGCTGAGGAGAGTACCGCTGACTGACCATGACTGATGCCGCCAAAAATAAAAAAGCTCAGAACATTACGAGTCTGTTCTTCTTTGGCATTGGCTTTGTTTATACCGGGGTGCGCAACATTTTTGGTTGGTATGTCCTCTGGGCATGCGCAGTCCGATGCCATCGGTCTGTTAGATCGGATTATGCACAATCTATAAATAAGAAACGGGATTAACCGATATAAGACAGTAAGCAGAGTCTTTGAAATGCAAAACACTTGGCGTTGCCGAATGCAAAAAGCGCGGGGAATAAAAAAACTTATTCAAACATTGTATATTTCCGTATCCATCGTCTTGTAATCTTGATAATACTTTTTCCCCCTACTCTCTACTTAAACTTTATTTAACATATTACAATATATTAACTGTGTATAACATAGAATGCCGCAACCTAGTCAGCTTCCTCTCAAAGTTTTAAAGCTCCTGCAGCATTCGACAAAAAATCTAATAATGGCCCTTAGTAATAGCGGTTTGTCTTCCCAAGGGCTCTAGGATAAAATAGGTACGGCTTGAATTGATTAAATGCACGAGTGACGAGATTGTGAGGCTACGGTAATACGAGCAACAAAAACGTGCAACTCGTCTCGCAACATTGCTGCAAAACAAGCTGATCAGAAAGCGAAATCTCTTGTTCAACGTCTTTTTCCATCACTTTGTTTGTTCATGCACCATAAATGATCTTTGAGCCCCTATGACATGACGGACAATCTCAACCAATCAAAAGCGCCAGAAAGTAAACTTGTTGCAAAACAAGTTTGGTTTGGAGTGGTAAAGCGCACAGCATTTGGAGGTTTCTACGCTCTGCAACACACGTTTGCAACTTGCATCGCACTTTTTGTAGCATCGTTGTCCAACTCGTTTTGCAGCAAGTTGCACGCTTTTGTTGCTCGTATTACCGTAGCTTAACGACAGCAATGGTGAGTACCAGTACTTGTAAATATCATACTCTATACCTAAAGTGAATATTATAATTACCTGTTTGTCTGGTAGGTCCTTCTGATGAATCCCGCAAATAGATCCTGAATCAGTTCATACAATCCGCTGCTACTCCCCAAACCGACTAAATTTCTTATTTAAAGTTCACTGCCAGATCGATTCGTTGCATGCAGCTGAACAGTTGTAAATTCGGTACATGCTTTCAAAATGAACCTTACGTGGAGTCTATAAGGTGCACGAAGCGGTGCATAATGTTTTTTGTTTCGGTAGTTATTGAGACTTTCTTTCTTTATCTTTATATTTTTTCTGGAAGCTCTTCTTCTTTGATCTCTAAGATCTTCACACCCATTTTTTTTTATTAAAACCTTTATTTTTGGGCTGATGCTGAATGTTCTCAAATATTTTGGGGATTTCAGCCTCAAATGTTCATAAAATATTCTTACAGATATCAGTCAGTACACGTTGTGGTATGTAAACATACACCAGCACAAACCTAGCTGGAAGTGGAAATTAGTATGTGCACCAAATACACTAAAATGTTTTCTTTTTATAATTCCAGTGGCGGATCCAGGGGGCATGGGGCATGTCAGTGCTGAACTGAGTTTTTTAAAATAAAAACTAACTCTCACTGCAAGAAAGGTTCAAAAAAATATTATCGGACAACTTTTAAGATGTAACCGGTATCAGTTGTGGCTCAAATCTTTGTTGTAAACGTCAATTAGGCCGCTGGGGTTGGGTGCGGTGAGTTGAAAAACGCCAATTACGAACTATGCATTTTCAGTGTATATCAGCGTACTTACAAGTGAAAAATAGCCGCAGAAATTTAAAGATAATCAATCCGTGACTCACTGCGGCGTTTTTCATTGCATCTCGACATCATTTTTGTTAGCTCTTGGTCCTTGTCTCTCTATAATTGTTTTCTTCTAAGTACTAAAATCTGCAAGTTACTGACGGGGGAACTGAACGTGCAGTTGGTCAAATTGGTTCAACCTTGCTGCAACGCAACTTTACTGATATAAAGCTATTTCTTGAGTTGATATGATATGATATGATATGATATACGATCATGAAACGATATGTATTATTATAAGGTCAGTTGTTGTATACACGGGACAAGACATAATCGGGTTGTTTCTTGTAATCGTTACTTTAACACTTGACTGACTCATGCTACGATTGCATTACTCATGAACAAACAACCGAGCTCACCTAGCCCTCATGAAGAACTAGATTCAGCGTAATAAATAATTGTCTCCGATTTCACTGATTTCAAGAAATATTTTTAGAACAAAGTCCTAAGGAATCAAATTAAGCTACACAGTCGTAGCAAAGCAAAGTACATACATTCACAATACCCATTCCCATTTACCAAGGTGCCCGCCCAAGCTCTCCTTTTTGAAAACATACTTGACCCTTAACCTATTTCTTTGTGAATTAGGCTTCGTAATTCATCATTTGAAAGAGGCTTGTGGGCAAGAATTTGGTCTTAAAATGCTGGAAATGGCCATTTAAGAGACTCAAATTTTCAAAATTTTCTTGGGGGGACATCCTCCCAGACCCCCTAGAAAGAACACTCGCGTCTTCGGCTCTCGTGATGACCTCCTTTTCAAAATCCTAGATCCACCCCTGAATTCTTACATTGTGTTTCATTATATTAGCTACACTTCGACTCCTTAGGAACTGCTTGTATAAATTGTTTTTGGATCTTACCCTTTAGACAGCCATGGCCTATGAGATAAAATCACTGTATTTACCCAAAGATGAACAGTCGATAGCTTTTAATTGATCATTACTGTTGTCACAGGTTGTAACTTTATGGACAGAGAAAACTTTAGATACAGTACAGGTAAAACTGATAGCAAAGATTATCAGCAATTTGGCCATTTACCAAATGACCATCTAATAAATTGCAAAATATTCTTTCGATTGAGGTTGCAGTATGCGATGTTATTCTCGACAGGCGAGTTGTTAAGGGGAAAGAACAAATGTGAATACATACCACTGCACGGAAAAAAACGAATTTTTTCAAATTTGTCGACAGGGTAGCAAATAAGAAGCAAATACGTGTTTGCACCTATAGCAAGCTTGCCAAATACCATATTTGCTACACATCTGAGCAAATATCTTTGCCATAGGTGCAAACACGTATTTGCAAACTTGAGCAATTACAAAGTTTCGTCCAGTGTATCATCCAAAAACTCCCTAGTAGGGTTATGTGTTTGGAAATTGTTCAAGATTAGATTGAAATCACCCATTAAAAAACAATTTTTTTTTTCTCTCGAGATTTACCTAACACTTCAGTGCTCTTCGAGATAAAACCATCAGGATGTAAATTAGGTGCCCCATAAACAAAGCCTACTATTATGTTTCCCCTTGGGCTTTTAACTTCAATGACTAAACTTATGACTCCGCAATGCCAGGATTATCAAAACATAAACCTGGACGAAGTTCAAACTATAAATTCTCAGAAATATATAAACCTACACCACCAATATTTCATCGGTTTTATGAATAAAGCAGTAGCCAAAGTCTCCGAAACACCGACAATAAAAATTGAATATTCAAGTTTGCCAAAAATCAGTTTATATTATCAACATTTCTTTGAAGGCTACGACTATTTAAATATAAAAGAGAAAGATCAACTGGATTGTTTTTACTTAGCATTTCCTTAAATTGGTTTTAAACGAATACTCACAAGAAACTTATCAGTAGTAAGATAAGCATCAGGATCAATGTTACTTGACCTAGTTAAATTATAATTCGAATTCAATAGAAATTCGTCATCGTCTAAGTTACATAAAGGTAGAAAAGGGAAACTATTAGAGAACAAATTTGATATTTATATATCTAAGAAGGTTAATAAATTGTAATTAATTCTACCAACGAACTTAGAAGTTTATTTATGCTTCCGTCAATGTACACCAAATACTAACAGATGGATGGATCAGAGAACGTTTTACAACTTTTGAAGTTGAAATCAAAATATTTACGAACATTCGGCATCATCCCCAAAATTAGACCATCTTATATATTACAAAAAGTGCTACTCACTCCAATGTTAGAATTAGAAAAACCGTAAAAAAAGTATGTTGATGTTGTAATTCGAAGTCGATTGCTCTTTCTATTCATTGAACTACAAAAATAAAATTTGAAAGTCCTTCAAATTTTTGCTCAATTCTGGCAGGCTTGAACACCGCGCGGCTAGAAACTTCTCTTGATAACTTATTATACGGATTTTGTTGAGAAAATTGGCACAGCTTTAACAGATAGGCCTTCTACCTCAGACGTCAACAAAGACGGCTGCTAATTTTTTGACTTCCCGTTTTCTCTTTTCTTGTTTGTATGACACATTTGATTCTTTTTAATTTCGCGTGAAGGTGTGTGGAAAAGAAAAACTCGCAATTTTAATTTTGAAGACGCACGCAGATTTAAATTATTCAAACTTTTTTGCTTACTTTCTGTAGAAAGCAAAGAAAATTGAGTTTATGGTCGTTGCCTTCAAGTATTGCGCGTTATCCGGACGCAGTCAAACTACGATCCATGGCGCCGTTGTAATGACCTGGCCGGGTTTTTATTTGCAGAGATGCTTAACGATGACAATCGCAATGCTCTTTGGATTGTTCAAGGCGCCCGTTCCAACGGTTGGAACTTAGAAAAACGTGAAAAAAGGGTCTGTTGATGTAACTCGAGGAAGACTCAATTCGGAGTTGACCCCTCTAGCAACGGCAACGGCCGTAAGCATGCAATAGACTATGAGCACTCTCTTCCTATTCCTCAGAATCAATCGAGGAAACATTGTTTCCGCGACTGATTCTAAGGAGAAACACTGTTTCCTCGATTGATTCTGGGGAATAGGGAGAGACTGCTTGCAGTCTAAGCATGAAATTCGACCATTGAACCAACAAAGAAGAACTTGAAAATGTTTCAGATTTCCTACAAACTTACTATTTTATAAAATAAATTTGGAGCCAGTCTGATTCTTACCTGAAATTCGCTCGATTCTGGCAGGTCTGATTTGAGCTTCCAAAACGACGGGAAAGCGCTCACTCGTGTGCGCACCATACAAACTACACCGCCTGAGTGGCTTGAAACTCAACGCGCGAGAAAGGCTGACACGTCATAGATTTTCTATTTTAAAATTCCAATTCAGATACTTGTATTCTCATTGGTTTACAGACAAGGCAATACCAGCAATAGCCCGTGATTCGGGTGTAGTTTGTTAAGTGCACGCACGAGTCCGGAATCGAGCAGTAACCTTCAGGTAAGTATCAGACTGGCTCCAAAGTTACTTTGTGGGAAATTTAAAACAATTCAAATTATGGTTTGGTAGCTCAATGAATATCATGATTGACTAACGGGTTACATCAACAGACCATTTTACGGTTTCTTAAATTTTAAAACGCGAGTGAAATTTTAAAAGAAACTAAGAACACCATGGGCACGGACGCCTTGAGTTATCTTAATCTAAAGAACATTAATTGCGCTCGGCATAGTTACGTATCTCTGAAAAGAAAATCCCCGCCAGATCATTACAACGGCGCCACGGATCGTAGTTTGACTGGGTCCGGTAAAAAAAGGGTTCCAACCGCAAAAATTCAGGCGGTTGTTTATGCCGAAAATTGCCGATATTTCCAGTCAAATCCGAGTCCGAGTCAATTCCGAGTCCGAGTCAATTCCGAGTCCGAGGCAAACTACGGAATCACTCGTCAGTGTACTTCTTTCAACCGGCCGGCAGGTTATTTTTTGTAGGACTAGCAGGAGCTTGAATTTTTTTTTAATACTAAAACATTGAAAAATATTAATTCAAAAAGAAAACAATAATCAATAATCACTGGCACAGTATTTGGATTTCCGTAAAAGACACCTTAACTGGTTATTGTTGTGGATATTTCCACGCCGCAGGATTGTGCGTTCATTCATCATGCTATAGACCGTCTACATTCATATCAGGGAATGTTTTATATCGTTCTTATTTTGGAGGGATATGTTTTTGTCACGGGTAGCACGGACAAGGGAACAACTTGAGATCCCTTGGGACATTCGCATTCGGCTATTTTGAATAGTTACGTGCAACAAACTTTTTTTGCACGCAATCGCGACCATTTGAAATTTAGCATTAAACGCGTTATTTATACGGCTTGTTTTTTCACCTTGAAAAGGCTAATAAAAAAGCATGTATTAGAGATTCTTAAATAGATCCATCAAATAAAGATAAGCAAAAAAATCCTGCAAACAATCTGCTTTTTACATATTTGACATTCCAGACCAGGTTGGATGATCACACACTCGTATACATTAACATGCTTGCAGACGTGAAGTAGTTAAGATTGAGGTAGGTATAATAAAACACTTTAAAAAGACGAATGAAGGATTAAACTCGACAACATTGCAAGAGCTAAATCTCGGGCGCAATACAAAACAGATCATGAATACATAACACACTCATCAAGCACAAACAAACAATTAAATTACCAAATTATGACCCATCAAAATGTCCCTCGCTCTTCTCAGCTTCTGCGTTTCTGACTTCGGCGTCAATAGCTGGCTGTGATGTCCTTCACGGAAATCGAAACCAATTATTATTATGTTGTTCAGCAATGTTTGGTTTCATTCCGACGTGCACCAGAACCAAACGGATCTGTCATCTCATGCAGACAAATCACACTTGCATATTTTTAATTTCTTAAGTTAAATATTTTTCAATACTTTTTAATGTTTTTTTATATGTTTTTTTTCAAGTTCCTGCAGGTCCTGCAAACTAAAATCTAAACTCTCCAGAAGCGGTCCACTGACCCGTGACTCGATACTTTGACTCGGACTCGGACTGGACGCGGGATATGGATTTTTTCGCTCCTGCCGCCTAAACAAACAACTGTTTTCGCTCTTAGTAGAGCACGTCAGCACTGCATAGCCAACCATATGGAGACACGGCGATGTCTAATATACACAATACCTTTTGTATTTCCATCAAATATTTGATGACAGACCTAGGTGTGGGAGCGTTTACAAAGGGTAGGTGAAAGCCAATGTTTCGGTTTTGCTCCACTATATCTGGTAATTACAGAAACTATAGAAATCTACGAAACTTATTAGCGATCGAATCGCCTTGTGTACCTTCCTTAGCAAACAAACAATTAGTGTAGCCTACTTAAACGATAGAAATGGACTTGGAATGATTACGTGTATGTAGAGCATAACATGTAGCTTAGCTAATTTCAGCAAATTTAAGACAAAGAATTGACCTAAACAAATTAGAGTACGTTTACATGTATTTATGTTAGGAGTTTCGGAATCAACTTATGAGGAATTCAGTAAGATAGGGAAATGCCTTCGGGGAAAGTTAGTCTTTATCAGACCGCTCTTCGGCTAGTTTTGTCGCTAAGCTACACCTTAGGTTCCTGTAAGCACGCGACTCTCACTAAAGGCCAAAAATGATTTTAAGACAAAAACGTTCCCAGTATATTTGCGAGGGGGAGTCCATATTATCGAAATTTTGATTAACCAAGATAAGGGTTTAGTTTGCTTTTGAACTTTCATGTATTTTCACGGTGAAAAGGGGGGGGGGCTACTCTGGTTGAGTCCCACGTTACACTCTACCGCCGGCCAATAAAGTCTTCAGCTGAGCTGTTCCGGATCGGTCTTCGGTTGTCTTTCCTCGCGAACGAGTAGTACAAGAGTCAAAATCTGTTTCGTGGCAAACTTTTAAGGCGATTACTTGTATGTAGAGCATTACATTTAGCTTAGCGAACGTCAGCAAATTTAAGACAAAGAATTGACCAAAACAAAGCAGAGTTTTAATTGCTCGAAACTGTTGTTCCAAGAAAACAACAATGGACTAAAACTTCGGCATTTCTTAGGAAATGTTTATTTATGTTAGGAGTTTCGGAATCAACTTTAGAGGAATTCAGAAAAATGGAAATGCCTTCGGAGGAAGTTAGTCTTTGTCAGACCGCTCTTCGGCCAGTCAGTTTTGTCGCTAAGCTACACCTTAATTCCTGTAAGCACGCGGCTCTCACTAATGCCCAATAAGAACGTAAGAACGTCCAAGAGGATATTTTCAGGGGGGGGGGGGTGGTCCACATTATCGAAATTCAGATTAACCAAGATAAGGGCTTAGTTTGCTTTTGAACTTTCATGTACTTTCACGGTAAAAAAGGGGGTCCCCGAAGCCCTGAACCTCCCCCCCCCGGGTACGCCCTGTAAGACACTCTTTTCAATATCCTTCCTACTCTGGTTGAGTCCCACGTTCGACTCTACCGCCAATAAAGTCTCGGTCTTTGTTAAGTATTCTGATTATGGTGTGAGTTCTGCGATTTAGGTAATCACTTATTTACTAACCGATGATCTCACCTATACAGATATACAGTGACTACGTAATTTTAATTAAAATGTGAATGAGACTCTTGAAATATTACATTCGACTTCTTGTTAAACACATCCTGCTTTTGGTGTTTCATTGCAATTTTATTTTCTAGTTTGTATCGATTGTATGTTTCACGCAGGAATCCTACGAAGGTGAAGTGCTCATTACGAACATATAGGAATAAAAAATAAAGTATTTAGCGATGATTAATAAGTGTTTGATAAAATTTCCATTTTCACTTGATTGGAAAATCCAATAAAGGGTTTGTGCTGCCTGGAGATGTATTTCTTGTTTGGTTTTATTTTACCACCATGTTTTAAAGCTTTTCCAGAAAGTGGATACTAGAACACATTCTATGAAGAGGTAAGACGTGTTTTGCTTTTCGTGCACGTAATAAGCACATTGCTCTGAGTCTTTTATTTTCATTTTATACAAGACTGTATTGGTGGTGAGTATGTTATGTATAATTTTTGGCTGGAATGCGATTAGTTTAGATTCCCGCGTTGAACGGTATGTTAAGAGTAATATTACGATATGGTAATATAGCTTGCTCAAAAGTTCTGGTTTTACTCCATGATTAATTATTTTTTCTTGTGATGTGGGGGTAGTGAATTTATGCTTGATAAGTTCGCGGTAGGCTCTTTTAGTAGTCACCGCCAAGGTGTTTTCAAACCACTGCTTAGGCAGTGGGTTTGATTGTGGTGGAGGAGAACTTAGGATTTTCTTCCATTCTTGCGGGATAGCACTTATTATTCCGTAACATTTAGTGTAAAGCTAGGTTTCGATAGCAAATTTCTCCTTGACTATAGTGAATGGAAGAAATGTATTGTTGTCATCTACAATATCTCTTATCATTATTATGTCTTTCGTATACCAATCATGATAAAAAAGTCGACTTATGATTCACTAGTATACGTCTATTGTTACAAATAACTTCGTTAAGTATCTGTTGTACATTAGTTTCTGCATAAGCGTAGTCTCTAATTTCTTGCCAACACTAAATACTTTCCAGAAGAGCTATAAAATTTAGCGTTTTGAGTGCATTTGAGTGCATTTGGCCTCACAACAGCTTCTTTTAATTTCATCTAGTTTTGGTATATTTTGTTTATTGAAGAAATCTTGTTATTACCCCCAGCACTCGATCGCCTCTGGACTATTTGGGATGAGCATGTCATCGGTAGGTGTGTCCAAGGATTTCTTCAATGATGACTTCTTCAGGAAAGTGGTGGCGTCTAAGGGTTCTCTCGTATCTTGGAGCGAAAGAAAGGTACGAACATTATTCTATAGACACAAGCGCGTGAACGAAAAGCACACCACTAGCAAGATTTGGAACTCGAACAACATACTATACCTAACGAAGGCAAAACACAAATATATAAAACTGAACTTAAGGTTCTAAATTTGAAAAGTTTTTTTATGATATCGTAGTGTGCTAAAGGATAAGACTAGCTTGATAGGTAGGCATTTTCCAGCGTTTTACTCAAGAACATAAAACATAGCTAATAATAATACACTTTGTTTAAATTGGGTGAGCAAGATGTATGTTAAACGATCGTCCAGGTTCAATAAGCCACAATTATGTATAATATGAATGTGCTTTTAAAAGCCTACAGAAAATATTATAAAAGTAAGAATATGGAAACTGTAAAAATCTGTAAAATGTTATCAATATCAAGACAATAAACAGTTACTGAATTCAATCACAAACGCCCTCCAATAAATACAACTGTTTTTTAATTGTTCCTTAAATATCTACTTCCAGGGAGTCAGTTGTTTCACGTAAAAAAGGGTTACCTTTAAAAAATTGCGTATTTTTTGTCCAAAATCTTGATCGGCCATAAAGTAACGTACATGCTCCAAACTTTTAGTCGTCATTTGTCTATCGTTCAACCCTCCCTCTCTCAGGTGTTGTTTTCCCATCATTTTCCTCTCAAGGGTGGGGAGGGCGCTGTATTGGTCCCCTTTCTTTATTCAGCAACTGATCATCGATTGACTTGAAATAAAGAATACTTTTGGGACACTTAAAGTACTTAATTAAAATAACAGCAAGTGATCGATATTTTTATTAGCTCCTTAGTTTCTAATAAATGAAACTACGGAGTTAATAAAAATATCTTAATAATAATAAATAATAAAAATAACTTAAAAGTTATGCCACGGTTTAGTATAGATACATACAAGATACACGGATACATAGTCAAACGGACAATGCCTTGGTAGGCAATGTCTGCCAAAACGCATAAAATGGCACAAGGAAAAATCTGATAGGGAGGAAGAACCGAGATAGAAGGTATTAACAAAATGTTTTAAGTTATCATATTGACCTTGCCTTTCACAGTTTGTATTTGTAAGCAGTATTTATACAGGATCATCCAGTTTAGCATTGCTAGTTTAAATGGAGTCCTGATATACAGC
>JAOBYE010420421.1:0-14054 GCA_025403585.1 Parazoanthus swiftii
CATACATACATACATACATACATACATACATACATACATACATACATACATACATACATACATACATACATACACACTTGCATGTGTTCACTCACCTGCGTTGTTTTTGGTATTGTAAATGTTCTGTTGAGCACTCCGATAGTGGGACTGTACTAAAGATATGTAAAACCATTCGCTTTATGTATAGTTCACTCTTTTGAGTGTGAACACTCTGGTATATAGAAGTTCAGTCTCAACATCTTCTCTGATGAGTTCTCAAAGGACGAAACAGTCCTATCTGCAGACTGAGTATTTTACGTGCTTACATCAAAACTACGTTCTGCAAATGTCACAGCCAAAGATCCCACATTTGTAGTGCGGTGGCCTGGGAGTTTAAAGAGACCTACGTCATTTGGTCCGCCTTTGAATTCCAGGGGGTGTACTCCCTTTGTAAGATGTCAGGGGAACTCGTCGGAAACCCTAAACAAACACCCTAAAAAATACCTGGCCCTCAGCTTTTGCTACCCAAAACTGATATATTTCTCTTACTTAAAAATGCCCTAAAAATACTGTAATACAATGCGTGCAAAATGCAATTTGTCAGTAAAATGCTATTTATTGTTAGCCGTATCCATCAAATACGCTGTTCTCATAACAATTTGTGAGCGTACTATCATTATTATCACCAGGATTACCCCTAAAAAATACCAGGTTTTCTCAAAACTCGGGTTTTGCCCGAGAAAACCCCTAAAATTACTGGATCGCCAATTTCAACCCCTAAAAAATACGACGAGCTCCCCCGACATCCAACTATAGGGAGTAACCCCCTCGGGTTTGAAATAAAGAGCGCTGTGAAGACTTCCTGGCTATGCCGTGTTGACGATCTCTAATAAGAGAAAAACAGCTGCCCTTATTGCTGCCACTTCCTTGGTACTTCAGCTGCGCATGCGTAGTTTTTGGTATTGTTCTGTTGAGCACTCTGATTTTGGAACTTTACTAAACTTCTGTCATGCTATTTGCATTACGCATAGCAGGCCCTTAGGCAGGATTTTTGTTTGGGGAGGGGGGGGTGCAAATTTCGTAAACGTGGACTCTTAAAAGCCAAATTTATAATTTACGGCCTTTTTTTTTTTAGTCGTTCCGATTTTCGGTGGCACCAACTGTTACGATAAACCTGTTCGGGCATTTTCATCGTCTTGCTAAACCTCCAAATGCGGACCTTTTTTGGTCCGTGGGGAAGTGCGTACGCACCCCCCCCCCTGCCTACGGGCCTGCATAGCTCACTCTTTTTCAGTTTGAGCACTCTGGTATACAGAAATTCAGTCTCAAAATCCTTCTCTGAGCCGCGCTGATAAATCACAGTTTTGTTTGCAGGCTAACTACATACACACATACATACGTACAGACAAACAGACCGCTTTAGCTTTTAGATTGCTTCAACTGGTTTTTATGCCAATACATACTTAATTTTTAAAAAGTTATTCCAAGTTTTAAACGGCATATGTTCCTGATTTTGGTAATAAAAAGGACAATTATCATTAAAATTAAAATAGAAGTGTGTTTTCTCTTACTGACTGTACTAGCCAATGGGCATGCTAGGACTGACACTGAATTTCGTGAAAATATCAAAAATATTCCATGGTAGTTTAAAAGCTAATTCAAAAAGTTGCGTCTTGAGTTATGCCTTAAAAATATCCACGAAAGGAGAGAGTTTTAAATAAAGTTCGGTAGGACATTCCACAGTCTCACCATAAGTTTTTGTTCTTAAATATATTTACTTAAGCGTAAAGTGCGGGCAGGAAAGTAGTGAGGAGGGAGTAATGGTCAGTAATTTGTCTTATATTTATCGACCTGACATAAACGTTACCCTGAACCGACCAACTTCACTTTGTGAAACAAACCAATTATTTTGACACCATGATTTTGGGATTATTTATTTTAAAAACTGAGCGAAATAATGTCAGTGGGCCTGAGCAAGGTATTTGTACTATTCAAGCTCAATAGATTGAAACGCTTTGTGAGTGAATACAGCTGTAACTTCGGTTAACACTTAAAATTTTACGTCTCTAAAACGAAAGACAGGTTAATTGCCCCAATTATCGCACCATGCGCTTAAGAGAGGCTTAAGTCGGAACACTGACATATGTCAGCAGACTCAAATTTGCTTGTCGTGCCAGCCACAAGTTGGAAAACTAGAACTTTCTACGTGTTTGCTCAATTTATACTGTAAATCTGAATGTCTATTGTTTGTGGAGCGAGCAGTGTCACTATTTGCTACTCTTGTTTACGGATTTACCAGAACTGCATCGAAATTAGCATACCCCTGTGACCGCGCTCGCTGCTTATTCAAACATCGCATTCTAATTTCTAAAAAGTGCTGCATTGAACTCCTAACCAGCCAAGTTCGTAAATCGCTACTTCCGGAGTAGGTCTCAATGCTCTGTACTTGGAGAACTGATTAAAGTTGTCATTCTAATCTGAACCAGTAATGGTGTAAGTTTTTTATCAGGTAGGTGAAGGCAGCACGAACTTGTGTGCACTGGCTGTACTTTGTTGTGGCTCAAGTGACATTTTAAAACATTTGTGTTGATACGCGCCTGTCTCAGAGCATTGTCTGCAAGCGCTGGAGAACCGGACTTCAGTACTGACTGGAATTAAGGTTATACGCATTTGTTGTCCACTTTCTTTGAGTTAGTGAGCTTTTAGTTTGATAGCGGGGAATATCAGTTACATAATTAAATGAACTGTTAGCCGTTTGTTATTCACTCACTGAAGGTATTTGACCATTCTGGCGACAGATATTCCTTGACGCTTGTGAAAGGCCGAAGTGGTTTTAAGGAGTACTTTGCACACCGTCTTTCGAAGCCTTGTAGTGAACTGCTATCAGTCATCTTAATACGGTAGGTGAATGCAATGACCCTACAGTACATATATATCCCATTAGAGGCCTCTTCACTTAGCTGAGTAACGTAAAATAGATCTCTCTAGCAGCCTAAACTCGAACACTGTCGTGTTTATTTTGATCGATGTAATTAAGGTTAAGTTATTCTAAAAACAGAACTCGCATCCTATTCTTTCTACAGAGTAATTTACTAACAGGTTTAAGAAGAAAATGCCTAAATATTTCCCGCGAAACTGTGCAAGTCGTCCGTGCCCAGTTCTGGGACGTGCTAATTTGGCTGAAGAGCGCTTCCCGGCGGGTTCAGCGTCAACGTTTGTTTGTATACCTTATGTTTTGGATTTGTTTTTTCAGAACGGCCTCGAGGTACTTATAGTTTTAGTATGGTTTACACCGGATCATCCCATTAAGAAATAGACGTCAACTGACGACAAAGTGAAGGTAGGAAAAGGTTTTACTCAGAAAGTTTGTGAAGGTTGTCTTTAAGATTGCCAAATTTCCCAACGACCAAAATTACAATATCATGAGAAAAAGCTTCTTTCTATCCTTTGCATGCAAATTGTCACCATCGAAGGTCCGTGGAGAGTCTAGTTACGCAAATATTACGCCGATAATTATCTGGATGTACAGGTTGAAACAATATGTTACGAATTTATGTCGAGGTATTTGGTTTTCACCAGCTTTCTAAAGACAGTTTCTTGAGAAATGAGTCTTAAATGATTGTGTTAAGTGCAGTAAAATAATAACTTGCTGAAGGGACACCGACCGTGATGATGGGTCTGCTCGAGTTAGAATAACAGTTATTTCATTTTGATTTTGTCATGGAATGTTTAAGTTCGAGAGAAAAAAAGTTGAAACGGACGGGAAAATGCTTTTCAAAACGGTTACAGGGCGAAGTCGCCTAATTTCATTTGGTAAACGTATCCTAATTTTTTTCTTATTTATTTTGTGTACATGATGAATTGTTGATGGAAGAAAACTATAGTCTTGCCTGCAAATGGAGCCAGTTCTAGGCTCAGGAATTGTTCAGTTGCATTTGTGGGTAGAATGATCGGCGTTCCGGGTTTTTTCATGTTTTTCAGTTTATTTAATAGTGTTTGCTTTTTTCTGCCCGGCTTTTTTGTGACGTACTGATAAATTTTCAGTTATACCTGCAAATCTAAAGTCGGTGCTGTGAGTTATTTCAGTAAACGGTTTATATTCGTGTAAAGCTAAAAGTTACATGTTTGTTGCCGTTATCAATATTGCTCTGACAGGAAATAATGATGGCAGCTTTTTATCTGACCATCTTTTGACTGCATTCTGTTCCTAATCATTCTGTCAAACCTATCGAGTCGATCTCTATTTTAAAAAGGAAGTGCTAGTTTAAAATGCGGGGTGTTTAAAGTCGAGTTAATCAGTCTGAGGCGAAATGACAATTATTACTATTAATTTACTATCTCACCCCCTCTACTGTTTTCCAGTCAGTTTTAAAACATATATAGAAGCCCACACAAATCGCCAGAATTTCTCATTGCTCATTCATCTAAAAGTATTTTTCATAAATTTAAGAATTTGAAAAGTGACGGTGTTAATTATTGTTGTCAACCTACTCATAGATCTCTTTTCAGTACTATACACTTGTAAACAATGATGTCCGACGAGAAGAAACAGCGTTCTGTCAGCGATGTAAATTTATATACTTCATCTGCTGATCGCATACAGATTAGGTCCGATAACTATATTATATTCCTGCATAGCACCTGTCGCAAATGAACAGTTCGCGGAAATGCAGTCAGAATATTAAGTATCTGAATTTGGGTTTTAAGTCTAATTTTAAAATGAGTCTAAAATTTCTTCATTTGACGCTATGTTTTCAGCTATTAGAGATCATAGGATATGAATCAACGAAGAAAACTTTCCGATCTTCTTCAACTCTTATCCAAGGGTGACTTGAGTCCGTTTATTAGAGTAGAATTTGACGAACAAGTCCTTCAATTTGTCCTGGTTCCAAACTATGTTGTCATTTCGTTTCCGTTAAATGGTGCATATTGTTTTTTTTATGTGTTTTTATACAGTTTGAGATGTTTTTAAAGACCAAAATGCACTCCTATTTTATAGGGATCCGAGAAAAGAGGTTACCTACAGCGGATGATATTTTTCCTACTGACAGTTTGTGCACTTTGTTTTCTATAAAACAGGTCGTATTTGTGTGATATACTCCGAAGTTATCTCAGCCTCAAACCAAAAGTTACCCTTCTTTAGTGCCTGTTCATGTTTTAACCATACGAAGTTCATTATTGCATTATTTTAATGTAAAACGCATATAAATATCAAACGTTTTCAGGTTTTCAGATATTTAATGGAAACTAATATCACGACACGTATACATATTTTTGCTTGAGAAGTAAGATATATACCTTTAATACCTGTCCAAAATGTCAGCATTTTTCAAAAACTCAAACTGTCAAAATTTAGCAATATTTAAATTCATACCATAAAATTATGATCGCAAGATCTGATCGAAAGCGCATTACAAACAAGAGCAATTAAGATTGGCAATGATGAAACTATAAAACTGCAATAAGAAAAAGTATATTTGTAAGTTTAGTTTTGAAAAAATTAGAAACAAACCAACTTATATACTTTGACATTGTTAGTATCACAGATAGATGTAGATCATGTGTGTCCCCTTAAAAGGTCTACATCTACATCTATCTGTGAGTCTAACAATGTCAAAGTTTTTAAGAACAAGGCAAAGATACTTAAACAGAGTTTCAATTCTAAAGTACAAGAGGGAAGACGATCGATAAATCGTTAGTAGTCGCGTGTGTGCATTCCCTTGTCAATTAACACTTCGCTGAATAGTTTTTAAAAGACTGTTTACCTCTGTTTACGGCAGTAAAAGTGTTTTTTTTAAACTCATGCACTATTATTTTAACTGCCAGGATATATCAGTACCTTTCAATACAAATATTTACAAGGAGTGTCTCGGGTACATCACCTTTGTTGCAGTAAAAGGAAGAGAAGTGTATTTATAATCTAGAAAAATAGAAATTGTTAGCACTAACTCTCAGATACTGCACAAATATTTTATCTGCTGATGGTATTTGTTCGAGCCTTGGCAGGATAAAAGGTCTTTTTTATTTGTTAAAAGAAACATTTGTTGGTGTAAGAGAAATTTTGTGTGTGTGAATGTGTGTATGTATTCATGTATTGTTGTATGTACGGATGGATGGATGGATGTGTGCGTAGCTGTGTGTGCGTGTGAGTTTGTCTGTTTGTTCGGCAGGGGGTACCTTTCTTGGCGCTGCTGATATTTCATAGTCTATACTTAGGAGCTTACCTTTTGATTTCGTGGATGAGCGAAGGGAGATTTACAAATTGTTCAACTCGATGTTATAAAATACACAAATGGAAAAAAGAAGTTTCAGTCAAAATTCATCAAACGTGTTTACACGAAAGAGATATTGTCTGGCAAGTCATTTTTCAATCTACACCCCATGTACTGATAAGAAGTCATTATAACTTAGGACGAATTGCCCCTCCCACACCATTCCCCCCCCCCCCCCCATTCCTTCCTAACCAGCCTCTTTTCACAGGTTTTGTCTCCATTCTTAAGAACTCCAAGTTGCTAGAAATTCTTTTTCCTTTTATTTTGATGCTAATGTAACCTGATATACGTGGTTTCTGTTTCGATAGTTTCTATTCTTTATGAGTGCGTCACTGAAATAGAGAAGTTAACATTGACATGCTGGGATCCAACTAGAAACAAGTGTAATAAAGCTGGCTGAAGCCGGGGAACATATGATTTTCATTTTGATTCTCAGTTTTCTTTCTCGGTTTCTCTTACACTTGTCTCTGGTTGCCTCCTATTTGTTAAACTTTGCAGCTTTAGTCATCCTTTGGGCTTTTCCGCTTGATCTAAGATTGTATCGCCAAGCTACCTTCAGTTTCTGTCAGTTTTCTGTTGTTTATGAACATTTATATTCATTACTTTGAATGAAATATTAAAAGACTCTTGAAAGAATGGGCGCATGCAGTTTCAGTGTTGAATTTCACTTCGATTGTCTTTTTATTATTTTTGGGCACATTAATTAAGAAACCACAAACGGGAAGATGTTTTAAGCAAAGTATATGTAGTGTTAGGTGTGAACATTGTTCCTATTTTCCGCAATTAGCTGCAATAACTAAATGATACCAGGGCGGAAGGTCAGTATATGAGGAAGCAATTTGCACATCCCTTTCAATTTTCAAAAAGAACGGAGCATTAGAAAAGTTAATTTGAAAAGTGAACACAATGCGCTGGAAATTTCTGGAGCAAATCATAAAGTGTTTCCGTCAGGTTTTCGGGTGAGTCAGATATAATACAAATTTGGCTAGGCTGTTCAGATTGAAATTCCTAACAGGTTTAATAGAAGTTACAATAATTATAAATAGTTCGATAAGTGTGCCTTTTTGTTGAAAGTTATAAAAAAAAGCGAGTGTAGAAAGAAGTTGTCGGAGTTTTTTTGTGATAACGAAAGTTCGGATGGTTTTATTATTTTCGGTTTGTCAAATTAGCATTTTAAAATTTGTTACTAAAACTTTAAGACAGGTATATTACTACGCACAAACTGAATTACATGTACTTTATACGTGTGTTTGGTAGACATTTCTTACTAATTGGATACTTTTGTTTGAATAACATGGAGAGTTCTTAGTTTCAGGAAGAAAGGAAATAGAGAAAGTTTTCTTAAATCATTAGATCTTATTTTTCTATAACAACCAGAAAGGTTACGCTGAAGGATTGTCATTTTATGTCTAAGAAAGACTGACTTTTCCTACACACTGCCAATTACTGAAGAAATACATGTAGACAAGGACAAGTCTGTTGGTATATTAAAACTGCAACAGTCTGTCACTTTCACAACCTTTGTTACCTGTTTTTTCTGTATAAGAAAAATGACATGCAGGAGAAATCTCTACTCGTTTTTTGTCGAAAATCCATGAAACGTCCTCATTTGACCATTTCCGCTGTTCTTTCTTGAAACACCTTCATCAGAGCTACTTGCATGAGAGGAGACTAGCTTTCTGAATATTTTAGTTTTGCAGATTTTTTTAGCAATTATTTGTAAATTAAGGATTAAACCGTAGGATTTTGCATATTGAGCGAACAATGGTGTTATCAGAAGTATTGCGTAAATTAAATTCGCTTTTGAATCTCTAGATTTCCATGGCAACTATTTGCAGTAGCATTATTTCCAAGCTCTCTCTGTGGTACACTATCTTGTTGAGAACAATATGTTTACACTATCGCGTGATGAAATCGTCGTCTTTTCTAGAATTATGTTACGAAATCGAAGATCTTTTCGGCTGTTTAATTCTATTTGCCATATGTTGGAACGTTTTGGCTGTTGAGTTAATCATAAGCCAGTCGTTAAACTCAGATTAGACTAAAACATGTTGTGTTTGCCGGCTCGTCAATTGAGTACCCAGGTGAGGTAAGAGAAAAAAGCTGCCGGCTTTCATACAGATTATCCTTAAGTAGATTACTATTGCTTAAAACTTCATCGAGCAATTAATTTTTGAATCCGCTTAGACTGTTCAAGTTAATTAGTGGTAGTATGTCACATAACCGCAATCAACTCTCTCTCTCTCTCTCTCTTTGTGTTACACAATGTGGACTTTGCAGTAAGGTTCTGTCAGGTGACTGAGTTGCGGTAACTCCCTCAGTGCCGAGTGCCGTAGCCAGATTACAATTCAAGGCGAGGCAAGAAATGCGAGGGTCAAAGGAACTTAGCTACTTACCCCAAAACAAGTTTTGCAGTCATTTTCTCGAATCCTAGACAATTGGCAGGAAAGAACGAAGACGAAGCAACTGCCTCCTTTTTCTCTTACTGGCTATTGCAGTTGAAAGCAACGTTTGCTTTTCCAAGTACAGTTCTTGCTGTTTGTTACCTGAACTGTCAAGAGCGCTCTAAACTTGTTCAGCTGTATATACAACGTTGATCAGTGTAATACAAACACTAATAGATATTGATTACAAAAATAGTTGTTTTCCATCACTCATCTTTGTAGCTTGAATCATCAACATAAGATAAACAGTTCAGTTATCCGACTACCTTTCTCCTGTCTGTCTGTCTGTCTGTCTGTCTGTCTGTCTGCCTGCCTGCTCGTCATTCCGACTGTCAGTTTGTCTAGTAACCTGTCCGTAGCTGACTTTAAAGGCCTGTTCACAATAAAGATACAAACACAGACACAAGCGCAAGGACATCCGCACTGGGATGCAAGTGAAGCAAGCGACGCAAGCAAAGAGGCTGCGCATGCGTGATTGTCTCTGTCTCAGTCTTTGGCTTGCGCCTGCGCCTGCGCCTGTGCCTGCTTCACCTCATTTCATACTAGAAAATTAGTGAAGTAAGAGCAAACGCAAGCGAAAGCCGTGCGCAATAGAAAGGAAAATTTTGTTTTCTTGCGTCAGCGTCACTTACATTCAAGGCTGTGCCTTGACCGTGTGTCCGTATCTGTACTTTGACCGTGTGTCCGTGTCTGTACTTTGACCGTGTGTCCGTGTCTGTGCCTTGACCGTGTGTCCGTGTCTGTACCTTGACCGTGTGTCCGTGTCTGTGCCTTGACCGTGTGTCCGTGTCTGTGCCTTGACCGTGTGTCCGTGTCTGTGCCTTAACCGTGCCTGTGCCTTGACCGTGTGTCCGTGTCTGTACCTTGACCGTGTGTCCGTGTCTGTACTTTGACCGTGTACCCGTGTCTGTGCCTTGACCGTGTGTCCGTGTCTGTACCTTGACCGTGTGTCCGTGTCTGTACCTTGACCGTGTGTCCGTGTCTGTGCCTTGACCAAGTCTGTGCCTTGACCGTGTGTCCGTGTCTGTGCCTTGACCGTGTCTGTACCTTGACCGTGTCTGCACCTTGACCATGTGTCCGTGTCTGTGCCTTGAACAAGTCTGTGCTTTGACCGTGTCTGTGCCTTGACCGTGTGTCCGTGTCTGTGCCTTGACCGTGTCTGTGCATTGACCGTTTCTGTGCCTTGACCGTGTGTCCATGTCTGTGCCCTGACCGTGTGTCCGCGTCTGTGCCTTGACCGTGTCTGTACCTGCCCCTGTGTCCGTGCCCGGGTCCATGTCTGTCTGTCTGTTCCTTTTAATCTCTACACATGTGTGCGAAGGGACAAGATAAACATTACCCTTTTTTTGGAAGAATACAGATAAATATCTCATATATATAGTGTCACTGGTTAAAAGGTTTCTTGTAAAAGACGAAACTGTCCCATCGTTTCGACAATATTACTTGTCTTCATCAGGGGAAAGCGGAGAGAATGCAAATTATCCTTTTTCTTGCCAAACGGTGAAGTAAAAAGTTATTTTATATTTGCATGAGGAATAATAGTTTATAAAACTCATGAACGAAAGGATATTATTTCACATCACTCAAACTTTGAGTGACTACTAAGGGTTTAAGACAGAAAAAAATCAACAGCTGCAAATACTGATTTGCTCTAAAATTGGTTTTATCTGCACAGTTAATATGTGGTGTTCTTTTTTCATTTAGTAAAGATAATCCACAAGACTCACCGTTGCATTTGCATGTCATAACTCGTTTCGCTTACACAATACTCATTGCACACGTGGGTGACTCGTGCATAAAACTATAGATGAGCTATTTAGGTCTTTCTTTGTAGTCTGTACCTTTCGGCCGACCTTTCTTCCTTAATTTGTTATTACTTTTGTACCTAGCGTTAGTGTTGTTGTCATCGTTGCATCATGTTGTTTTTGCCAACGCTTGTTGTTGTCAATAGTTTCCAGCAATGATAAATGTATATCGCATTAACCATGTACAAAAACAAAGTTTTGAAAAATAAAAACCCATTACGTTCTCAGAAGCTGTGAGGGAATTTGCAAGAAAACTAATTAACTAACTAAGTTACATGTTAAACAACTTCTTTATTGCGTCATCTCTCATTTTCATTTTTTTTAAATCTTAAAGCAATTCATGTGTTTCATGACATATAGTTTGGCTTCTAAAAACATTTTAGTTCAGTTATTGTTTTATGTAAGTGCGGTGCAAAGTCTAATAACAGCCCTAGTCTTTTGTTCCGAGATAATTACTATATATTGAGATAAACACATCTATTGTAACATTTCAATCTTAATTATGAAGAAAACAAAAACCTTTCAGTTTGAAAAGAACCAATAATTCCAGTATTCCCTTAGCGACATTTCGCAATCGGTACTCGTTCAAACGTCTCTTTATGAGTAATGGTACGCAGTACGTCAATATAATTAAGTAAATGAAGTATGTTGCTTCTCAAGAATATAATGGCTACCGTATATTGTCTGCCGACAGAACCTTGAATGCGACACCAAGAGTGGTTTACGTAAAGTTTTAGTGTGGAATGGACTAAGAGAGAAAGAAAGAAAGTCATCGCAAGGTATGCCAGTGTCTGAGGTGTGATTGTAGTTTGCACTATAGTAGGGTTTAGTCGTGGCATGATATCAGCAAGTATCTGTTGGACCAGCTTATAACTCTCCGATAGCCGGTCCGAGTTTGCATCTGCATCTCTGGAACGCAGATAGCGACAGATAGCTGACTTTTATATTAGATAACAGTTCTATAGTAAACAACAGTGATTGACATTACAGAGGCTTGCTATTCGATTCCACTGTAAAGCTACATAGAGCTTAGACAGCTTAGTATCTTAGTTTATACTACCGCACAAGTGTGAAGCAGTACTTTGATGATTGTCAACATAATCAAGTCTTACCAAACACACTCTTCAATTGTTGGTGAAATATACGGCTAAATATCAACCAACTGGCAGCACAGATTTGCTGATACTGAAGATGGCATCAGTCCTGAAACATCACGTGTTAGTCCGATAGTTGTGGCACAGTGTCGCACAAACTGCAGGAAAAATTGTGGTGTTGGTGAGACTTCGTATAAAATGAATTTCATTCAAGAGGCAAAACAACATGTTCTTACTGCTTCTAACACAAAGTAACATCATCAGAATGATTAAGATGATGATAATAATAATAATGATAATAACAATAATAATGATAATAATAATAATAATAATGGATTAAACTTTGACATGTCCTCAGGAACCTTGAAACTTAGCACTTGAAAAAACCTATTTAAAATATAAAAATCAGTAAGTCAAAACATCGAGAAATCATTAAATCCACAAATAATATTTACGAGGCGCTCAGTGAGTCTAAGATTATCTAAATCGTTTTACATCATATAGTCCTTTCAGAAATGCTAGGTACAACGATTCAAAAAATTAAAGAACACAAGCGGTCAAATATCTAACTTTAATGGCAAACTGTGAGATAAGATAAAAACAAACGTTTTAAGTTTCGCTTTTATATGTCTCAGTGATTTTCTCAAAAGGGATGTAAGTGCGAAGATTGTTCCACGAAGCTGGTGTAGAACCCGAAAAGGCGCGGCCGCCTGGAGTATTTTTCTGCACCCTTGTGAGAGTATAAGCAGGTTTTCGAGGCCTTCTCTGCTTCATTATCCGCACCTTATGTAGAAGTTGATGTAAGTAAATTTAAACAGGACAAACATTTTATTTCTTATCTGGCACATAACTTAGTTTTAACCCCAAAGTTCTTCGATTTGTTGGTTCTTACAGGCAGGTCTTTGTATGAGACAGTTGGTTTGTTTCTTTAAACTCACTCTTCATAACATAATGCAGAGAGAAATTATAGAAAAACCAAAAATATTAAAGTGGAGCAGTTTGCTCAATTGAAACTATTTTCACTCTTAGTTTCAGCTGATAGAACTGCAGTGAAGTTAAGATGAGCTCCATCTCTGAAATGGCGAACTCCACCAACGTAACAGTGTTTCCGAACACGACCAACACAACGAATATAACCAGGCCGTTTCCTAACCAGAACCGAGGGAATTTCCTAAATCTTCCTCTGGCAGACAAAGAGATCGTGGCTCTGGTGTTTTTCGTCCTTCTGGGGCTGTTTATTGTGTTTGGCAACACTTTGGTTCTTGCTGCTTTTAAGGTCAATCGACGTTTGAGGACCATACCAAACTACTTCATTTTTTCTCTTGGTACGTTTAAGCGTTTCATACACTATTTGGCAAAATAATTATACGAACTTGTGTCATGTGAGGAAGAGTATTTTCTTGTTACTTGGGTTACAAACAATCTCTCTTATCAAAATTAGCTTTAACGTTCTTCTTTCGTTCTTACAAGTCTGTGTCTTACAAACTATTTTTTTCCTACATTTTCAGCTCGTCCAAACTATTATTCGATTTCCTTTACAAACTTTCCATAAAATTTTCAACGACCAGTTTTTAAACCAACCGTCTATACTTTGCGATGGTGTTTCTGAAAACAAACTCGCTATTCCCGTACCACGCACTAATTATGGTAAGAATAGCTTTTCCTATAGTGGCGCAGTTCTCTGAAACAGTCTACCGGCAAATATCAGAAAAGCACCATCTCTATCAAATTTTCGCAAATAACTGAATGATGACACAGCATTCATGGAAAACAGTTAACAATTTTTAGCTCTTTTTAGATATTGTAGTGATGGTTCAATTTTCAATGATAATTACATTAGTGTATTTTTAAAATCTAAATTTAGCTGTTCTAATAACTTGAAAAATTTATATATTTGTATGACCTTTAATGTAAATTAATTTCCTTTTTTTATGCCTGATGATTTTTTACCGTGTGTAAGTAAAGAGAGTTGATTGATTGATTGATTGGTGTTCTTTTATAAAGTTTTGGTTCTTGTTATGTTTTGTTTGTTACCTTCCGTTAAGTTAACACAAGTTAACTGGCACTGACTGCTCTGCGTTGCGTTGCGTTAAATTGTGTTGTTTCATGTGACGTTGTCTTGCGTTGTTGAATTTTTGCTTTTAATTTCCTTGAGTTACGTTACGTTGTGTTGATGTATTTCCTGTAGCAATCGTTCAGCTCTCGTTCTTTCATTTCAGCCATTGCCGACTTGTTCATCGGCCTAATCTCGATCCCACTGAAGGTCATGCTATCGATAACAAGGATGGACCGGGCCACCCCCAGACTTCCTGTGTACTCCTTTTACTTGGCGTTCGACATTATCTGCGGCACGTCTTCGATCCTTAACCTCACGTGCATCAGTTTAGAGCGGAGTTACGCCTTGCTGCGACCAATCCAACACAGGAACATTAATAGAGGTAAGAGAGAATGTTAGTGGGG
>JAOBYE010420532.1:0-14054 GCA_025403585.1 Parazoanthus swiftii
TTTCCCCCCCCTCCCCCCCCCCCCCCTCTCCAAACTGTCTGGATCTACCCCGGTAATGGATGACCACTGAAATGAACTATTTTGTTTCGCTAGTTACTGAACAATACGGAAAGTTAGTAACATAGTTGACTTCCAGGGCTGCTTGAGGTACAATTTTAGGTACTTCTGCAAACAGACTTCGGCATGATAAAAGCACAGTAAGCGTTAACGTCATAGACTTATCATTTGCATGAAAAACGGTACAAGTCAACATTTTCAGTCAGATTTGAACTTGTGTGCGCTGTTGGAACGTACAAAAACCTACTCACCCAATTTGTGTTCGCATATCCCGCCACCGAAATCCTTGGTCCGTAGTCTCTGATACCAAACCGCCAAATCGTCAAACGACGCTTTCACGTCTTTAAACACACCAAGGCCGTTTCCGCGTCCGAGGAAAAAGTGATTCGCATCCGGTGATACCCGCACTGGAGCTGAAGCGTTTATACTGATACCTATGTTGTTTGTACAAATCAAACTACAGTCTTTATATAACAGCAGTCCGGTTTTGGCCTTCCAAACGAACCCGAGATGTGCCCAAATCCCGGGCGGTTGTTTGAAACTGCACTTCCATATCGTTTTACCATCGCTCACTTTGATAGCAAATCTGCTTGTTTTCTTGTCAATAGGATCCATGTAGAGCGCAAACCCTTGTGAATGTTCGCTAAGACTGGCGGTGCCCAGATATACTTCTTTCTTGTAGCTACTACTTGAGGGGTATTTGAACCAGAAACCAACACTTAAAGCCGGTTGGCACTTTTGTGGCTGTGCGAGACACTGGCCTTTGTAGTCCCCCATATCTGCATTTGCTTTCCCGTTATTCTGTAGGAACCCGTTACCGGGTCCCGGAAAGTCCATGCTCTTCCATTTACCATAAAGGGTCGCGGTTTTGTTGGTTCGAATGTCTTGCAAACGTGTAGTGCGGTCAAAGGGCCAGAAATTCACCGCAGAATGGTAAACAGGGTGGTAATCTGCAAATTAGAGAGGAGTGTCATACCTTCATTAATTAAGTCAAAGACGATCAATTGGAGTGAACGAATGATGATGGATTTATAATGAATGAATGAATCACTCGTTGACTGGATAAATGGCTGGTTAACTATTCATTTAATTGATTGATTGATTGATTGATTGATTGATTGATTGATTGATTGATTAAATGTCACTTAAATGTTATTTTCTTGGTCTTAGACCATTCGTCACATCATTCCCTTAAAGTAATTTTTGTTGATTTTTGTGGGAATGGTGAAAGATTTTAGGAAAATAATAAACTAATGAAGTGGCCCGCTATCGAACGGTATGTTATTATATCAGCATTCTATTGACTAGCAATCTAATGAAGAACTTGGCCAAACTGACACACAAGCTGATTCAAATCAATGCGCGCTTTTTACTCGCGTTAACTTGTGTATGATTTTGCCAAACTGACGTGCAATGACTTGCTCGATATCGAAGGAGCTCGATTTTGGACACTGGTCGATGCAATTTTTTAACTTGAAATCAGCAGACTAGTGACCTCATTTTGCTACATTGCAAATCCGAGCAAGTCGTTGCGGACGTATGTTTGGATTTTACAACTCGTGTTGACCTGAAAAAGCTCACTTACCAGTCTTTTGACCAGAGGTTTAGTGTCGAACATCACAACATTTACTGCTATGGCTGAGAAACGATTTTGACAGTTATGTAGCTATTCTTTTCGTGTTCGTTTCTTCTGAATTTGATTTAGGTGACTTTTACCAACCGAATTAAAATCTAAAAGGAAGACCTTGCAGAAGATGTTTCTATGGATAGTCTGGACCGGTAAAACTGGACTTTGTGATCTGATACCGATAGATATCGATGATCGTGGCTATATATTGGGGAAATATAAACAAAAGGGAAAATACATCTCTTTATCTATTTATGTTGCAATTTGCTATGAACGTCATTGTTTGCGGAGTGGAAATATAACCCATACAAAAATAGATTCATTTACGCCGATTCAGTTCTTTTGTAGGGGCGATTTTACACGATAAAACTTTTGCTTACAACTCTCGCATGCAACCTGCTTACGGCAGTGCGTCGTGTAAATCAAGTATACAACTTGCCTACAGCTATTTCATCCGACTTGAAAAAAGTTTTAGCGTTTTGAATCATGGGAAAACCATACCATATTTGGTGTCCGCCCATTCGTTTGTTGCTCTCCAGTCTTCCGTATGGCAAACCGCGTTTTAATGTGTCGTGAGCTGAAAGTTGCGCGCGTGTAAAGAATCGTTAAAGCTTCAAGTCTGTTGCAGGCGAGAATTGTAGGAAAGTTGTACCAGGGTAAATTGGCCTTGAGTTTTATTGGGCAACTAAATGTGCGAATCTCTTGGTTTTGTTTTAGGCTGAAAGCAGTTGTCTAGAATGCTAAAAGCTAAGAGTTGACACTCTGATTGATAGCGCTCTGCTATCTCTCTCTATCTATAATGCGAAGTTTTTTTAAAAATGGGCCTTGAGAATACAAAAGTGTTATTGTTATGAGTCATTAAATGGATATTTTTATCAGCTGAAAAGGATATTAATGCTAAATAACTTAAGATTACTGATAACCTGAGAGGCAAAATCGTATAGCTTAAAATGATATTCTTCTTAAAGTGTCAAAAAGACCATTTAATGACAATGCTTCCGACTGAATTAAAACTATGCCCGGTTTCTTGCTGTGTGTAAAGCTACTTAGTCTTCCGTCTTTTCGAACTCGATTATCACGACTAGGCTCTCTCCTTAATATGTTGCAGTACGTATGTTTTGTTTTGCCGGTAAGCTATAGTAGAGGCAGCAGAAAGAATCAAAGTTAAAAGAATTATTTCTATCAGTATTTAAAGTTATATTAACTTCAAAATCTCGGAGAATGTCAATATTCAAAAAAGGACAGCGCTGTGCTTTTTGGATAAAATTAATTAGTTTGTTTGTTTGTTTAGAAAATTCTTTTTAAAAAATGAATAAATAATAATTACAAGGGATGGAAGGGGTATGGTAGCATGACGAAGCATACTTTTTTTATTAAGAGCCGGTAACATTTTGCTCGGGCTCAGTCATTGTCCTTAATTGTTTTTTTGACATTTTCAGGTTCAAAATGTTCTTAATTTGTTCTTATTGGCTGTGTTTTACTTCTTGTTCTTGTGTTGAACTCATGCAGATTTTGAATGAGTTTTTTCGACCTCAGTTTGTTCTTATTTTGATCATATTTTTCAGTCGATTGAGCCCCAATGTTCTTACGAGACAACTTTTAAAAATTATCTATTAAGTGGGAAAATTCTGTATTCAATCAATTTACTTTGTTCTGTGTTAACGATTAACGACGGTTTTGATGCATACACATGCAGGCTCATAAGAACATGCATTCTATGTAAACATGGAAACAATACGGTCATACAATAACAAACAATAACAATGATCTATTTGTGTCCTCTTGGTGTTACAATTTTTTTGCATGTTACTTTAGAGTAATAAATTAATATTAGTGATAGACGAGGATCGCAGCTACTAAAAATCAAAGGCTAATCGAGTTAAGTAGCTGTGGTCAAACAGGGCTGAAAAGATTTTATTATTTGATATATGTAAGAAAAATATGAGAGTAGGTGAGAATTGAACAAGAAGAGTGAAAAAGAACATTATTATTATTATGAAAACTAATGATACAGTCGGAAATAAAAGAGAGACAAAATTACTTCAAATACAACACAAGCATCACTGCACTTTTATAACCAGAAAAAAATAACTTGCATGTATTTTTAGTCAGTTTTATGTGACTGATATCTTTATGAATAAACTATAGGAAAAAAGGTTTGGTAAACAGATACCAATTGATTCTGCCCAGACTTCAATCAGTTTCGCATTTCCAGTTTCCTTCTTATATAAAAGCAGGAAATGTCGCACATAATACTATACTAGATGGCGGTACTTTAAAAGAAAATCAGAGATAAAAGGTAATCCAGTATAGAACTAGAAACAGCCATTGTCTTATAAACGGCAGTCCGAGCGTATAACTCCGATGTGTGCACGTGAATTATCCTGGAACTGATTGACATGAAATCGCAAAGCGTCCGATTTTTTTTCGCTTACATCATTCTGACAAAAGCAAACTTAAAGAAAAGTTTGATTTCCGCTTTCGGCATAACTGCCAACCAAGTAGGAGGTGACGTCTTCCATTATTTTATTCTATATATCGCGTGATTGAGGAGATTGGAGTAAGTAGCTTGTCTCTTAACACCCTTTAAAATTCAGTTTCAAGTCGTCATTCTGCCACTTTTCGCTATTTTTGCGTGGTTAAATTTAACGCCACTTGGCTTGCTGTATAATTGCTTTAAAACCCAGCGGGCAAATGAATAATAATGCATATCATTTCGCAACCGAAACCTTGAAGACGCTAGTATTGTTTCGTGTTTCAGTCCTGTAATCCATCTGTATTCTTGATTGAATGAATGTTTCTTTTTGGCGATCGAAAATGAAACAGGTGTGGGCGCACAAGCCAGACACAAACCTCAAGGGTGCGTGGCCTTGCACTGCATGTTGCTCTACGTGAAATAGCACGCTCTTCCTCGCATTTATAATAATTGTATCTTTACTATTGTTTATAGTCTAGCTTGCTTTGAGGCAGTCAGATTTACACTTTTAACCTCGGCTATTGTTTTACTTCGTTGCTAATTGTATTACTCGCAGACTAAATGACTTTGTTGTGGTGTAAAACAGCCTGATCGGTGCCACAACGGACTCCAAACTACCGTGACAAAGATATTTGTCTTCGTGCTTCCAATTTTTTAGTCCCATTGCGCCCGTTAAACTCACAACAATCAGTATCAAATATATAAACAGTTGCAAGCTGTAATGAACATTTTCAACTTTAATCAGTTAGGAAGTATCTTTGCCTAATAATGTTTTAGTTAGCAGATCTGAGCTTTCTAAAAAGTTTTTAACTGTATTTCAAACACGCACAAAATATTTGCAGTGAGGTTAAAGTTAGAATGCCCTCATCTCGAGGGTTTCTCTGCGCTTGCTTATCTAATGGTTTAAATTCGACGTTGGAGTGTTTGCTTTCTGTCTACAAAACGCCATTGAAGCAAGTTATGCAAAATGCGGCCCCGAGCTACAAATGGTTTAGAAGAGAATTCCAGAAGAACGATATTGACTGATTAGTGTTACTCCGACCGCGGGGCCAATATTTCTACATATTTTGATACATATGAAATACAAAGAATGATACGGGTCACATTGGCTGTGTTGCTGCATGGTGCCGTCAATGTTGGTATGAAAACAGTGTCATGTATCTGAAATACTTTATAAACACAACCCTAAAATCAACGCATATCATTCGTTTAAACAAACACGACAAATCTAAACCACGGTATTTAAAACTTCTCTTACCTGCGCGGGAAAACTCAATTCCCAACATCACCCCGACAGCAGTGAAGGCAAGCCATATCGTAGCCATCATTGTAACGGACAACAGCTTCCGGTAGTTATATAGCCGTACCAAGTGTTCCCTTCCACCTTTCTATTGCTACTCCAGACCTCAGATTATGACTGAAGCGGGGTCCGCGTTCTAGATTGTCTGACACCGACGACAGCTACAGTCCGGTACACGAGGTCGCCGCGGCTCGTTCAGTTGTCTCTCTAACTCTGACAGTAATATTTTTTGTCCTTATGCACTCCAGTTATCTCTCACGCCACGTTCCTATAAGCAAACATTTCACACAATCAAATGTCATTTCGGCGCCAAAATCATCCGTATGCCTTCTTAGTGATAATGTGCTTCTCTCGGTTCCGTACTAAACGGCAGCAAACCTGCTTAAGAACCGCTTCAGCTCAACCATGCCAGGAAAACAAGTCGAAAAATCACCGTGTTAATTACCGACTTAATATATACGAGACGAAAAAATTAAACATTATCCGTACCTTGATAAATGCCTCATAGCTGTTTTACATCCAAAGATTACTTCTAAGACTTTGGTTTAGTGCAAGCGTTTTAGGGCCAAAAATTGATTATTATCGACCAATGACTTCAAAAGTACAACCATAAGTTCTTGGTAAAACATGAAAATTTCAACACCGATCTCCGCGATATATTGACGGTCTGGTGTGGGATTACTGAATAAAAAATGCCGGCCGAATCTTGGAACCATAAACGCGAATGTTGTGACCCTTTAACCCTGTAATATTGCACTTTTGAATACCGCAGATTTAACATGTGAAATATAATTTACAGCAGGGAAGATTATTTTTGACTTGTGGACCGGTTTAGCGTCCAAGCCTTCAATTCAAAGCTTGAGTGGATGTTTTTAAAATGGATAATCTCTCAACCTTGACCAACTTTTCGTCAACCACTTAAAACTGCAGCTAAAGTAATCGTTACCGGATGTGACGTACAGCCGCTCCTTTGGACTACAAAAGAGCGTGGAATCTAAATCTGCCGAAGTATGCAAAGTTAAACCCAAAGAAAAAAACAGGCTCTTTTTGTTTTGTGTATTTTATTGACTTTTTGTTTGCCTTTGTTGTTGCGATGAAGAGAAAAGTACCGACAATTTGCTTAGGAAGGAAACGGTGGACTCCTATCTTTAGTTTACAATCCGACTCCCACGCAGAATTGAATCCATGCGCTGAACACTCAAGTGTTGTTTATGGATTGGTGGTTATATCAAGCTGTATATTGACCCATATTGACAACTCGCAACTCTATCCATATAATGGCATTTCAAAAGCTTTCCGATGGAAAATATTTAACATAGGTGAACATTACATCAGTGCAATGGCATGCAAAACCTTCAGCTTCTTGTCTGACAGACAGTAAATGAGAGGTCAAAAAATAAAAGAATAATTATGTTGTGATTACCAAGATAAAAGTACGAGCTAGTGTCCTATTTTTACAGTTATTCAGGAGAACAAAAGAAGTTTTATAGACATAGTCGATGTTGTCGAAACAACTTAAAGTCTCTACATCTTTGGTACCATGCATGCCTGAGCCCATGTTGAACATTTTAACCATTTGCAAACTAAAAGGACACGTCAAGTTTAGCGTCGCTTGAATAAGGTTTCTTTTTTTTACTTTTTCTTTAAGACTTTGATGGTTTACTCTGATATCATGGAGCTTTGTTTACTAATTTCGTCAGACGAGATTACCTGTAACGCGGAGAAATTAAACATAACTTTAACCTTGGTTTTGAAAATATTTTTAGCCTTACTATTTCAAGAACCTTTTGTTGAGGCTGAAAAAATTAACCAAATTTAAAATCACGCTATGCCGAACATACTGAGGCTGGCGATATACGTGGATAGCCTCTTTTTTACGTGTTACGTACTCAGTGGAGATCATTTGTTGTCAAACTGTAAACTAATGCCGAATGCTCGTGCAACATCGCCTGATGGCTACTCTGAATGTGGATATACAAAGGAAACTATTGTCGGAGTATTGACACTTGTACATATGTCGAGGAAACACTAAATTATTGTATTTTAATCGCGGCAGGGGCTCTGATTCCACTCCGAGTTTGCTTGTGTGAGTTAAAAATCAACATTCAAGTGTTAAACCAATTGTGAAAAATAAGAACATTTTAAGAAAATTTGAGGTTGAAGTTCTCCAAATCATTAAGGACATCTAGCCTCAGCTCAAGAATAAGACGTTCCTATAAAAAGATGTAGTGTACGTTAAAAAGTCAAAAATCCACATGTTTTCTCTTTCAATTCTGAAAATGACTTCATCTGGCTGTGCCAGAAACGTTTTGAATTTTAAACTCTCTTAACATAGTTTTATAATAACTTTTTATCAGTTCAATAGTATTTTAATTTCAGCAAAAGCTCTGTGCAGGACAAATAATGAATGTTTTTGCAGACTGTCATCATATTTTTTCAAGTTCACGAGTGTTGAGGCTGAAGTTCTATTTCGTATTTCCTGACCAATATTTGTTTTGAATAGCAAATCATGGTACCAACAGCAACTCAGTCTGTATTCAATTAACAATACAGGCTCAACTCTCTCCCTAAAGTACGGATGTCCACACTCTCGGACGATTAAAACAGATTACGGTTTACTGAAGCAGACGTCCTGTGTAAGTTATTTTAAGCATAAAGTTTTTATCAAGTTTCAATCAAACGTGTAATACAATTAAATTGAAACGGTTTGTGCAGCTTCGACGAGTTCATCGTTTTGATCAGTGGTTTTTTTAGAATAAAGGGTTTGGGGTTTGTGGCGCTCAGCTGTAACAAAGTCGAAAGCCAGGCTAGAACAGCTTGTGCTTATAAACAACTAAGCTAAATGTCGGGTATGAGATTATACTGCAGGTATACTGCATAAACTGAACGTTTTATGCGAGATTTTCGTATCGTCGTTAAGATATCAGGAGATATCAGGTGGATTTTGAGTTGTTGTTATTTTAGACATATTTGTAATGTTCGGGGAAGGCCGGAGTATTTTGGCCAACCTTACGTTGCATTTCTACCATGTGTCCTTATACTGTCGCAGCCATGTCGCGTGGCCCACCTTGTATATTTGAAGTACTTTTATAAAATTAAAAAAAAGGTCCTTGACACTGAAAGGCGTGAAGTCCTTGAAGTAAACAAGCAGTCACCAGATTGTGCCGCAGATAAAATATGTCGGGCAACTCCTTGTCATATCTTTGGATCAGAACACCAATATTTACAATGTTATAAAAGAGCAAGGTTGCTCTGGAATACTTTATACGTGGTGTAGCCGAACATGAACCCGGTTAAATATATGATTCCTGAGATAATTTTCGTTTCCCCATCGGCATTGCCCGTTTTATGCAATGATTGATCTACTTTGGGTTTGTCTTAACTCGCAAATGAAACAGCTCGATGCACACATATCCCTCCACTTAAACTTAGAAAATTCTAGAGAGCCAAAAATGTTTCCACAATCAGAAGTACATGCATACATAGCATTGCCACGAATACAGGGACAATATAGAGTAATAAACAGTTCTTCATGCTTATCTAAATGGACGGATTTGGCAAGGCTGGCGTGCACGTTAGTGTTAAAACTTCACAGCTCCTATAATTTTATTAAATTGTGTCTGCGTTTGTTTCCAGTTCCTGTTTTCATAATTACATGAAGTCTTGCAACCTGTTTCTATCGTCCGATTAATGCTTTCCCACACAAGCATTAAGAAAAGAGATAAGGTTTTTCCTTGCTAGAAATGTTTTAAACAGTCAAAGATTTATATAATCGAAGTGCTGTGTAGGAAACAGATATACTTTTAACTTAATTCAATTTACACACCTTGTAGAACATTCAAGATAAGCTGGATATAAAAACCGCAGCCCAGACCATCCCACATACCTTTTCACTTGTATACAATTGTCAGGCTGTTTCCGTGTTTTGACTTTTGGCAATGTAAATCAGGGCTGATAGTGTAGGCGTCACGAGCCAAGGATACAAAAGAAATGTTTTGTCTGAATTTACAAAGCAAATGAACAGAAAGGATTGCTAAGATTAACGATAGACAGATTTGAATTAGTTCCAAATTCATTTATCATGCGCTGTACACTCTTTTGTGCAATGTATGATTCAATGTTACGCTGATTGTATTGGACTGAAAATGAAATTGAGCTTTTCTACAACAAAGGCCAGAACAGAAGCTCTACTCTAAACGTAAACGTTTCGTAAGAAGTTTTGAAAGCGGCACAATGTTTCATTAAAAACACATGTACATTGTTTAGAATCGGTTACTCTCGAAATGATTTATAAACCCTTGAACGGTCAAACCTTTTGGTCAAACATATTTTAAAACTTTATTATACGGTTGGCGGCGGAGGGAAGGGGGGGGGGGTTCATTGAACCTACCCTTCCCCCATCCTTGACCGTTTGAAAGGTTGATAGGTCGAGCTTTCCTTTTCTGGATAGATCTTCTGTTAAGCACCACACTCGAGGATTTATCCCAATTTATATTACACTGGCTGTACTGTTCCATTATCTTTAAAGCATGAGAAAAAAAGATCCTTCAAATAGAAGTGCTAGAGGCATTTTTGCATCAGTGTTGATAGTTGTGTTGACAAGATTGCATTTCTCTAATATTAAATATTATTCCAGACTTTTTTGCTTGACTGATAAGGACCAGATAATTTAGGTCGAGACATGGTGTTTCGGCGAAATCAGTCGCAAATTGATCTAAAGGTACCACTCGCTCTTATTTATGGAATATAGCACGGGAACACCCCCGAAATTTCCAAGAGCCAAAAACACCTCGGAACACCTTAAAACATTTCAGAAAACGCCCTAAATGCCTCAATTAACACGGGACACCTCAAAATACCCTGATCGTTCATGTAAAAGCTAATATAAAATTAAACAAAACTCTCGGCAATGGTGTACCTCGACAACTGATCCAGTGACAATAGTAAAACAACACCATGTTCTAGATTTTAATTTTAAACGTCAAGTTATATCCTATATACAAACACTTAGTCAACATGAAAACAGAGATGATATTTCCTTTAGTCATGGGGTAACTTGTTTCTTAATGTAGCATAAAGGAAATTAAAAAAGCGCGTGGAAGCAGTCAGTGTTATCTCAAGGTGGCGCGATATGATTTATTTTCGCCCGTGGCATGGAAACGAAGAGGGCGCGCGCGAGTATTTTCGACTCGGCACATGCACACTTGTTGATCTTGTCGTTTTTGCATTTTTTAAAAACAGGTAATATTTGAACGAACATGGCCAGACAATGTTTATAAAACGATACTAAGTGCAGTTGACAACTCCTTAGTACGCTTAGTTGCTTTCAAACGGAGTTAAAGTAATAATTGCAACGTTTTGACTCTCTAATATATATTACTGGGTATACTTGGTATCCGCATGCGCACTGAGCAAAAGGTTGTAACGTCATAATGACCACCGTGAGGTCATTTAAGTTTGGTTTTAACATTAACAGTCTTCAAGATAAAAAGGATATTTTGAAACAACAATATAAGCCTTTCCGTTAGCTTTAAAGGTAAATCACATAAAAATATGGTTTTCTTTGCAAACAAGCCTTTTACGCGTCATGGTGATGTCTTAGGGTGTTGTTGTCTTTTTATTCTGCATAGAATAAAACAACTGCCATTTAAATAACCAAATCACCATAGGATATCATTTCAAGCTTTGATACAGTCACGAGTCAAAGTGTTGTTATTACTTTGGAGGTTATCGATGAATCATGATCACATACTTGATATTTTATGGCAACAATAAACTTTGATAGTTGCCATGACAACAAGGTTACAAGTTACCGATCCAATTCAGAAGATTCAATGTTATTATTTATTTATACCTATTTATTTAGCTAAACATTTTTGCTTATTTTCTTATTAATCAGTAGCTTGCTGGAAAAGATTTGCTACGTTTTATTCCAGTAATTTAATCCTTTAAAGATCGCATATAGTTTTGCGTTTTATAAGTCATTATCATTGTCAACGTCATTGTTGTTATCATCATCAACATCAAAAGTATTAAAATTATTTTTGATATTGATATTATTATTATTATTACTATTATTTTATTATTATTATTATTGTTGTTGTTATTGTTATTGTTATCGTTGTTACTATTACGAGAACAAACATCCATAATCTTAGTAAGTGGCATGGGATGCAATGTGTTAACTAAAATTTTTGGTTTAAACAAAACGGTATATCTCACTCTTAAGCAGTTTTAAAGTTGAAGAGTGATGTCGTGAAGTTTAGAAAATAAATCGGAACTGAGAAGGCAATATTCGACAAAAACATGCATTTGCACACTGAATAATTAAATCAACCTGCTTATGATCATATATGACCCAAACTTCAATAAAGGTTTTCAAATGCGCCTCGTAATGCATATATGCATTAATTATTAGAAGAAAACTGTCTTAAGACCTTGTTTAATTTTTTCCAAGTTCAAAAGTTCAATTTGAGGAGGAGTTAAAGTAGAGAAGTCCTAGAGTTTTGTAGCCAATATTAGCTTAATGGAAGACACCAACAAACTGAAGTTCACTTTACTTGTAAACTGAATCCGTGGGAATTATTTCTAAACATACCTCAGGGTTCATCGAGTCAATACATTAATACTGTTACCTGCAAATTTTCCCCGGGATATTTTCTTCCATGTACAATGTCACAAGTGAGCTTAACTTTCCCAGGCCGCCGTTCACGGGTTGTGATCAACAGTGATAGCACTAGGCCTTTTCATAATTACTTTTCATTTGATTAGAAGCTTCTCCTCGGGCTCTTGTTTTCCTTTGCAGCGAGAGATTAAAAAGATCACTCTTTCAGTCGGAGAATTCAATCGAAACCTAAGCCATTTTACTTAAAATAGCATTTTGCCAAATTCTTATCTCCTTTTCTTGATCCCAATGAAATTTCCGGAAGAAAAAGTTCCAAAGAATGCCACATCCGATCAAGATATTCCGGCGGCTTCTGTAAATGCCTCAGAAACCGCATCCGTAGTTTGATGTACTCAGAATAATTACTTATAATTTGTAAGAACTTGCAAAATGTAACCTCAATCAATAAATTCAAGACACGGCGAACCGTTTGCTTTACTATGCTTTGTTTTCACCTAACGCCATTCAGTCTAGCTGGTGTTCAATATGTCACCAAATCAGACTCGGTTTTACCATGAGGCTAAGTAAGGTAGTTTAACGCAAACAGGGTCACTCATTCGTGTCCCTGTTGTCAAGTCAAACAACCACAAGACAGTGTATCACTATGTATGTGTCAAATTGCTTTTGGGAAGTATTATTCAACTTCTCGACTTCTTTTAAGGTTAGGCAATTTTAAATTCTATTAAAGCTTTTCATCTTTTAAAAGAGATAAGCAGAGCGAAAATCCCCTCGCTTTGAGCCACTTGTTGCCATGGCAAACAGGCAAGGAATTACATCGAACGCGTCATTTCCATATAAGGTTTAACTCATTTAGCTGCTAAAACTCCCTGGTATCCACAGACGGTTCTTCTGCTGCCTTGAGTTATTTTGTGGTTGGAAACTCGGTGGGTCAAACGAGGGTATATTGTGCTATCGATCTGGTAATTAACAAGTACTTTAAAAACGAGTTAATGGAAGCTTTAAAGTTAAACACTTGCTACAGTTTCAGTAAATATTAACCTCGAAACTAACACCTGAAAAAGATTTAAGATTTCAAAGAAGAACAACAATAACTCACTTTGTTACCATTGCTGAAAGTTACATGTTTTCTGTTTGTTTGTTTCCTTACTTAGCTTATATGCGCAGAAGCCTTTCAAAATCAGTTGTGCGTCGTTACTAGATTATCCCTATGTTGGCTACTGAACTGAGAAAAAATGTTGTAGTTTTTATTCATCTGGTTACAGTTAGTAAAGTATGATAAACTTAGGCTAAGGGTGCCCCGGGGAGTTTTCATATAAAACGTTTGTTAACCACAAATCTACCCGTCTGTTCTTAACTTAAGAGTGCAATGCCAGTGGAATGTTAATATCACATTGTCTCCTAATTAAAACGATGCAGTAACAGGGTATGGGCTCTGAGTTCTTCTATGGGGAAAAGAGTGAGGGAGGAAGAGAGCCGGGCACTCATTAAGTCTTATACAAAGGGGTAGTTTTATGCTCAGCCCAGACGTTCGAGGTCGTACCACATCCGTTTATCATTTTTGGCCGAAATTGTACACTTTTAACCTACCTAGATTAGAAAACGGCACGCCTTTTGTTATAGCTGTAATATGTGTGGTAAGCTGCGCGGTAATGGTGACGTGAAGATAAGTAACCGTTTTGCCTAATCGGACGACTTTTCTCTTAATTCGCCTCTGTGTAAATCGTTAGCCTATCGTGTTTTGCCCTACTTCTTATGTAGACCAGTGGTTAATCTATCTGTTTATCTGATTAACACGTTACGTAAGTGATATTACCTGATTCTGTTCGAGCTATTTCGAAGGACCCCAGACAATTCTTATTATTATCCTTTCTGAGACTTTGAGCTTCTTACCCTTACCTCCTTTTTTATGCTTCCAGCATAAAGAGTGGGTCCCTTTTGGACGGAGCCTGTCCGGTAACACTCCTACCGT
>JAOBYE010420643.1:0-14053 GCA_025403585.1 Parazoanthus swiftii
CAGATTTTCTTCCGAGTGCGATTTTCGCTCAAAAATACCCTAAAAATTACCAGATCGCCGATTTTATACCCTAAAAATACAACGGTCATACCTACCATCCAAATATAGGAAGTACCCCCCCGGGTTACCATCCCCCTAGCGCCGATGTCTCACCGATACTTGAATTTTTATACACCAGTTTATCTTCCATCGAAGCTGGTTTCCCCAGCTGTGGTCTGATTTTACTGGGTGACTTTAACAAAAGTCTAATGCAGAAAACTCGTCGCCTTTGCAACGCCTTTAACTTTCACCGGATCGTCAATTTTCCAACTCGCGGAGACAGGACCCTTGACCCAATCATCACGAACTTAAAGGATTTCTATGCGCCTCCGATCAAGCGCCCCCCTTTTGGGCTTTCTGACCATGCCTCTATTGAGGTTGAGCCTCTAGACCGCACAAAGCGACCCAAGGCCAAGGTGTGCGTCAAAACTAGAGCTCTGCGTCCAACCAAGCGTTTAGCAATGCGCTCGTATCTGGAACAAGTTGACGTTAAGGCTCTTGTCGATTCTAAATCTACGTGCAAGGAAAAGGTAGAAATGCTCGAGTCCATCGTCAAGACTGGAATGGACTTTATTCTACCCTTAAAGTCAAAATCGATTTTGACTAACGACCCTCCTTGGATAAATCAGAAGTTAAAAGACCTAATCAACAAGCGCCAGAGGGCCCTCACTCAAGGTGATCATGAACGGTTCAGTGTTCTGAAAAACCAAGTAAACCGAGAAAGGAAAGCGTGTCGCGCTAAATATTATGAGGCTAAAGTCGAGCATCTAAAGGAGTGCAAGCCTGCTGTGTGGTGGAGGGAAGTTAAGAAGCTAGGTAAGATGACCACCGCTCACCCCAACAACGCTGACCCAGCTACACTCTTTCAGCACATAGACTGTGGTCCTGACAATCCATCTCCAGAACTTGCTAATATTGCCAACACTATCAACCAGACCTTCCTGGCCCCGATGAGTACCTTCACCCCCCTGACACCTAGCGATCCCATCCAACCAGTCCAGGAAAGCACATACGAAGTGACTGAACCGTCTGTCCTTCAGAAGTTGTCTGACCTAAATCCGTCAAAGGCTACTGGACCTGACGGCAGGGCTGGCTCCTAAAAGAGAATGCCGACCTCCTATCTCTACCAGTATCTGACATCTTGAACGCTTCATTTAGAGAATCCTGTCTGCCGCCGTCGTGGAAGAAGGCTGATATTGTCCCTATTCCAAAGCAGAAACCCGTGTACTACGTAAACAAAAACTTACGCCCCATCTCGCTTACACCTGTTCTGTCCAAAGTTGCAGAAGATTATGTTGTCGAAGAATTCTTCAAGCCCGCGGTCCTTGCAAAAGTCGATCGGCGCCAATTCGGGACTGTCCCTGGAACCTGTACCACTCATGCCTTGATAAGTATGGTCCACTCATGGCTCAGTGCTACTGACGGAAATGGCGCAACTGTAAGAACAGTTCTACTGGACTTCCGTAAAGCTTTCGATCTCATCGACCATCATCTTTTAGTCCAGAAACTGCTGCGGTTTGATCTCCCAGATAATATTGTTGCTTGGATAGTGGACTTTATTACCCACCGTCGACAACGAGTAAAACTTCACGACTGCTATTCTGAGTGGTGCAGTGTCCCTTCAGGGGTACCTCAGGGGACTAAACGTGGTCCGTGGTTATTTATCATGATGATAAATGACCTGGATGTTTCAGGCCAAGATATAAGCATGTGGAAGTATGTCGATGATACGACCATCGCCGAAGCAGTCAAGAAAAACGGGTCAAGCAAACTGCAGGACTCTGTGGACGATTTAGCTAGGCAAGTTGCCGCCGACAAGTATCAGTTAAGCGAAACTAAATGTAAAGAACTACGCACTAGTTTTAGTCGCTCTGAAGCTGTCCTTGACCCCATTTTGATCAACAAAAAGGAATTAGAGTGCGTAGAAGACGCAAAAATTCTTGGCCTACGTATTTCGAACAACCTTAAGTGGAATAGCCATATATCCGATATCACCAAGAAGATTAATTCTCGCCTATACTTCTTAAGCCAGCTGAAGCGCTCCGGGGTGAAAAAGAAAGAAATGCTGCTCTTTTACCTAACATGCATAAGACCCGTTACCGAATACGCTTGTCCCGTATATCATGATAGTCTCCCGCAGTACCTACATTCTGACATAGAAAGGTGCCAGAAGCGCGCTTTGCGCATTATTTATCCGCATCGTTCATACCAGGAGGCGCTCGGGAAGGCGGGAACTATCACCCTGTATGAGCGCCGCGAGAACGCTGTAGCAGTGCTTTTCAAGGAAGTGTGCAATGATCCAAACCTTTAACTCCACCATTTGCTCCCGCCTCCCAACCATTGCAAAATAAATCTCAGAAGAAAGCGCAACTTTTCAATACAGAAACTGAACACTGATAGAGTGAAAAACTCTTTTATATTTAAGAACGCATTTAAGAATAATTTTTAATATATTCTCCTCTCCAGTATTTAGAATGAAACTTTTATAGTGTAAGGAAAACTTCATATTTAAGTAAGGAGTTATATAAAGATTTTAATGTGTATATATACATAGATTTCTGTTTTCTATTGTAACTAAATTCCCTAAACATTTTTAATATCTTAAAGTAATTTTAACTACATTGCATATTATCACTTGTAAGTTAAACGTAATTCAACCTATGGCTGCGATATTTTTAACCAACAAACTATCTAGCTATATCCTATCTTTTACCAAATGCAATAATTTATTCTCAACCTTCTAGAAATACGATTTCCCGGCCCCTGAACATTTGAAAAAAACCCTAAGTCGGCAGTGACGGATCCAAGGGATCTAGACTACTCAGATTCACAGTTTCAAAAAATGCTAAAAAACTAATTTTTTTCTTCCAGGGAAGACAGTTTCTAGCATTGGCACGCGCTAGGTTTTATGATTTTAGTGCATTTTTAGCGATTTCAGAAACGCAATTTTCAAAAAACGCTCGCGCCTACGCCGCTCATGGGCCTACATATTTTCAGATCCTGGCTACGCCACTGGTTTGTAGTTTATATTTTAAACAGAATAATAAAGGAACGCTTGGAGTTATGGATATTTATCTTCTTGTGTTTAAATTCGACATCACACTTGTTCGCTGACCTCGACCACTCGTGAAACATCGATTTAAACACTCGAACAAGATTCCATATCTCCGCGCGCCCGTGTATTGTTCTCTTTGTAACGTCCACTTGGAAATATTTTCCAAATTTTGGCTTTGTATTTCCCTGCATAGAATCGCGTTCATCCTCTCCTGCCATATGGATTAATGGGCCTCTTGTCCCTTGTGGCGGCTCTCCTGTATACAACTCTGCCCGAGACCAAAGGCCGCCCAACCCAGGAGGTCATCGAGACCGCCCGAAACGAAGATGGAGCCCAGGAAGAAATGAAAATCTTGGTGAAACCTGATCAAATGCTAACTGAGCGTAGTGTGTTTCCTCTTTTCAGCGTTATTGTCTTTTAGGCGGGCTTTTTCACGGCCTTGCGCACATTCAAATGTTTATGATTGAAAAGAATAACTTCAAGCTAGGAGATCTTTTAACAGACGCTATTTAGATATTAATCAAAGTTTTCCACAGGCAAATGTTACAGACGGTCTGTTTTAGGTTGAGATTAAGTTGAATTGTAGTTATTTGTTCTGTTATGGATAATCCTGATTTATGATTTATGATTTAAGTCTGGAAACTTGAAAGATTTATGAGTATTCAATCCGAGTTCCCAAAATAGACATTTAGGTGAGTCCGCGGAACGCTTATTCCGTCGCTATACATGTGATAACAACTACACTGTGAACATTACCAACTATCTTAGGGGTAAACCTTGTCTGGGGCTTCTGTGGACTGTTAAGTGTGTTCGGGCAAAGAATCTTCATTCAGGTAACGCAATAAAAAAGGATGAGAGACAAAATTCTGATTTGCTTTAACTCGTTGTGTATCACTGTCTTCATAATTGACAAACTGCACTGTGTTAAGAGACAGGCTCCTAAATGGGCGAACATATGACGGGGGAGGAGGGAGGGTTGGGGTAGTGATATGGAAACAATGATTTTTTTTTTATTTTTCTGCTTCTAAATGAACTCCGAGTGAATGCATACAGCAAAAACCAGGAACCACGAGTCACTTCTGGGGTGGGTCCAGAAATGCTAGCAAGGGAATACCGGAACCCGTAATGCTAGAATTGGGGCCAAAAAAGGTGTCCGTATCTCAAACGCCGATTCCCCAGAGTCCGCCTTTGCACCTTCTCAACAGGCGCTGTACTTTCCAATAGCCAAACTGATGACAAATAAGGATAACCGAAATCTATTTTGTTTGGTTGAATCAAACTCCAAATTTATTCCCTGGTTCATACACTTTTTCGGGTAATAAATTCAATTTTAAAGCACTTAATTCAAGGATTTTTAAGGATTTCAAGAACGTGTTTAAAAGTACTTGTTTCCCAAAGACTCTGCCAAAAGATAATTATCTAGACAAAGAAATTACGTAAAGGCTGTCCCAGTTGAAAGAAGTATAACCGGATAATTGCTTTTCACGCGGTCGGCCTTAACTTTTAGATTTAGAAGAGCAACACAAACACGATTGTTGATTATACAAATACAATACAAGTTTCAAGCACCAAAACCGTAATTCAACGGTTTTCAAGTCCTTGAAAAACTAAAATCAAGAACTTTTAAGCTATGGCCGTGCGAACTCTGTTAATCCCACCAGACCCAAACAGCAACGCGAAATAAATAACAGAACTGGTCAAATACATTTGGGCCTTAAAAGATTTTCTGGATTAAAGCTTCAAGTGAAGTTTGATTCGCGTTGTGTCTAAATACACCAGACAGTGCATACGTATGTCCCATCCAATCAATTTTTCCCATGCAGTAGGAATTACTGAGAAATGCTTAACCATACCAAAACTTGTCCACCGGTTTCTGACCACGAAAATTAAAAAAACTGTCTGATTCTTAGTTTGGGCTTAAAGTAAAAACAGAAAGGAAAAGAAAATCAGTTGAAAAAGAGATATGCGATTGCCTGTGATACGTCCTGTCATTTCATATTTTTTGTACTGAGGTAAGAACAAAAAAAGAAGTTAATAACAGTTATGAAACTTTGGTTAAAAGAGATGACGGAACCTGTCTTATCTTCACTTTGAGTTTAAAGTGAGAACTAAAAGAAGGGGCAAAACTATTGGGACAACCGGAGGAAAAAGAGATGTTGGAACTGTCGGCGTTACTTGAGCTTGAAGTAAGAATCGAAAGGAAGGGAAAGACAAAGACAATCGAAATACCAGGGACGTAAGACAGCTCCCAACAACACCCGTATTGCATCCTGGGTGTCAAGTTAGAACAGAAACAAAGGAAAAACAGTCGAGAAAACTGGAGGCGAAAGATGGTGTCCTAACTGTCGGTTTTATATTTTGGCCAAACGTAAATGCAAGTCGATGCAAATCAGTGCACATTTTGACCTTCAAACATGCGTTTGTTAATAACTTGTTCTTCGTTTGGCCACTGATGAAGAACTTGCAAGAGCTCGCTCAAAGTCAATCCAAGTCAACGCAAGTCCATGCAAGTCAGTGCAAGTCAATGCAAGTTGGTGGCCAAACGAAACGTAAGTTGAACGCAAGTTTAAAACTTTCACTGACTTGCATCGACTTGCGTCCACGGAAAAACAGGATAAATATAAAGCGGAAAGTTCGATTTTCCTTACTTTTTGCCCAATTCCATCGAATATTTTTCGCTTTACTTTCTGTTTTTACATCAAACCCAACGTGAGGATAATTAAGACAAAATATAATACGGACAGTTTGAAAATTTCCTTCTTCCCCGGTTTTCCCTACTGTTTCCCATTCTTTCAGTTCTCACTTTAAACACTAGACAGTATAAAAATACGGACAGTTTCATCATATATTTAACATACGGTTTCCCCGATTGCCTTTCCCTACCCTTCCTTTCTGTTCTCACTTTATATCCATAGTGACAAAAAGACAAGATATAATACGAACACTTGGAGGATCTTCCCCCCTTCGGTTTTTCCTTTCCCTCCTCACGTCAACACCAAAATGAGGAAGCACAAGGATAAAACGTAAATACTTTAAACATCCTGTTTCCCCTCGGCTTTCCCCGCATGTTTGGTATTTCTTTCATTGTCATTTCAAGCCACGAATGAGGATAAGACATGATTACACAGATAGTACGACAATTCCTTTGAGCCCCGTTTCCCTGATTCTTTTCCAATAATTTCTTCCCAGACTTCAAACTAAAAATGAGAAAAGAAAGAGTATAATACAGATTGTTCGAATATTCCTCCCCCAATCCCACATTCCCCTCCCCTCCCACTGTTTCTCCGACTGTTTTTCGATCCATTTTTTGTTCGTACTTTAAGCACAAAGTGAGGGGTAAGACAAGATGCAAAACTGACAGTTCAAACAACTCTTTAGCCCGGTATACCCGAATGTTATTTTTTTCTTCTAATTTAAACCCGAAAATGAGAAAAAAATTCCTAATATAATGGACTGTTCGACCCTCTCTTTTTACCTACCGAATGGCCTTTCGACTGTTTTTCTCTCTTTCAGTTCTTGCTGTAGCCCAAAGTAAGGACAAGACAAAATGTAATACCGACATTAGGACACCTTATTTCGCCTCCAATTTACCCGACTGTTTTTCCTTTCTTTTTGTTCTTAGTTGACACCCAACGTGAGGATAAAACCGGATGCAATACGCGTATTGTTGGAAGCTATCTTAAGTCCCCTGCCGACAGCTCGAACATATCTTTTTCCTCCGGTTGTCCCAATAGTTTTCCCCCTTCTTTTAGTCTTCACTTCAAACCCAGAGTGAAGATAGGTCAAGTTCGAACGACTCTTTTAACCTAAGTTTCATAACTGTTATTAACCGTTTTTTGTCTTTACCTCAGTACCAAAAATATGAAATGACAGGATGTAACAGAGACAGATCGTATATCTCTTTTTCAACTGATTTTTATGTCCTTTCTGTTTTTACTTTAAGCCCAAACTAAGAATCAGACAGTTTTTTTTCATATTTTTGTCGTCAGAAACCGGTGGACAAGTTTAGGTAGGGTTAAGCATTTCTTAGTAATTCCTACTGCATGGGAACAAATGATTGGATGGGGCATACCTATGCACTGTCTGGCGTAATTAGACACAAAGCGAATCACACTTCACTTGAAGTTTTAATCCAGAAAATCTTTAAGGCCCAGATTAAATGCCTTACCTTTACATGTAAATGTATTTGACAAGTTCTGTTATTTATTTCGCGTTGCTATTTGGGTCTGGCGGAATTAACAGAGTTCGTACGGCCCTAGCTTGAAAGTCCTTGATTTTCGTTTTTTAAGGACTTGAAAACCGTTGAGTTGAGGTTTTGGTGCTTGAAACTTGTATTGTATAATCAACAATCGTGTTTGTGTTGCTCTTCTAAATCTAAAAGTTAAGGCCGACCGCGTGAAAAGCAATTATCCGGTTAATACTTCTTTCAACTGGGACAGCCTTTACGTAATTTCTTTGTCTAGATAATTATCTCATGGCAGTCTTTGGGAAACAAGTACTTTTAAACATGTTCTTGAAATCTTTAAAATCTTTCAATTCAGTGTTTTAAAACTGAATTTAGTACCAGAAAAAGTGTATGGACCAGAGATTAAGTTCGGAGTTTGATTCAACCAGACAAAATAGATTTCGGTCGTCCTTATTTGTCATTAGTTTGGTTAATGGAAAGTACAGCGCCTGTTGAGAAGGTGCAAAGGCGGACTCTGGGGAATCGGCGTTTGGAATACGGACACCTTTTTTGGCCCCAATTCTAGCATTACGGGTTCCGGTATTCCCTTGCTGGCATTTCTGGACCCACCTAAGAAGTGATTTGCTGTGCATTCACTCGGAGTTCATTTAGAAGCAGAAAGTTAAAAAAAATTCAGTTTTGTTTCCATATCACTACCCCAGCCCCCCCCTCCCTTCATATGTTCGCCCATTTAGGAGCCTATCTTTTAACACAGCGCAGTTTGTCAATTACGAAGACAGTGATACACAACGAGTTAAAGCAAGTCAGAATTTTGTCCCTCATCTTTTTTTTATTGCGTTACCTAAATGAAGATTCTTTGCCCGAACACACTTTTAAAACAGTCCACATAATCCATAGATAAGGTCTACTCCTAAAACAGCTGGAAATGTCTACAGTCAGTGGCGTAGCCAGCCCGTAGGCCTGCAGGCCCGGGCCTTCAAATTATTTTGACAGGTGAAAAAAAGAATTGAAGAAGATAGTTTAATTATATTGAATAAAAAGAAGAAAGCGAACAGATTTTTAAAAGTATCAGTTATAATTGTTAATTTGAAACAAATGCGGCTGCGTGGTTAATACTCTTTGTGGATGATAGAATTCGCCCTAAACTCCTGATGTCGATGCTACAAACGATTGGAGAGAAGACTGAGCTTGTCTGTTAATTAGACAGTTTCCTTTTCTTTCGATATTGGCCTAATGGCATTTTTGTCAGTAATAATGAGGGGTACTAGCTCAGCATGTATATGATAACACTAAAATCGTTAAGCCGATGCTAGGTCGAGAACACGTCAAGCCTCAAATGAAGGAAGTCCGTTTATTTTCAAATGATTATCAAATGCAATAATTTGATCTCAACCTTCTAGAAATACGATTTCCCGGGCCCCTGAACATTTGAAAAAAAACCCTAGGTCGGCAGTGACGGATCCAAGGGTTCTAGACTACTTAGATTCACAATTTCAAAAAATGCTGAAAAACTATATTTTTTTCTTCCAGGGAAAATAGTTTCTAGCATTGGCACGGGAGGAACATCTGCGCAAAGTTTTATGATTTTAGTGCATTTCTAGCGATTTCAGAAACGCAATTTTCAAAAAACGCTCGCACCTACGCCAATCAAGGGCATACAAAATTTTCAGATCCTGGCTACGCCACTGACAGTGTAGTTGTTATCACATGCATAGCGACGGAATAAGCGTTCCGCGGACTCACCTAAATAATAGTCTATTTTTGGGAATGGAATTGAATATTTTTATTTTTTTCGAGTTTTCAGACTTAAATCATAAATCATAAATCACAAATCAGGATTAACCATAACGGAAAAAAGAAACTACAATTCAATTTAATCTCAACCTAAAACAGACCATCCGTACGTAACATTTGCCTGTGGGAAAACTTTGATTGCTATCTGAACAGCATCTGTTAAAAGATCTCTTAGCTTGAAATTATTCTTTTCAATCATAAACATTTGAGTGTGCGCAAAGCCGTGAAAAAGCCCGTCTAAAAGACAATAAGCTGAATTGAGGAAACAATATGCTCAGCTAGCATTTGCGTCAAGTGCTTGATCAGGTTTCACCAAGATTTTCATTTCTTCCTGGGCTCCATCTTCGTTTCGGGCGGTCTCGATGACCTCCTGGGTTGGGCGGCCTTTGGTCTCGGGCAGAGTTGTATACAGGAGAGCCGCCACAAGGGACAAGAGGCCCATTATTCCATATGGCAGGAGAGGATGAACGCGATTCTATGTAGGGAGATACAATGAGGATATTACACGACCCAAGCCAAAATTTGAAAAATATTTTTGAGTGATAGTTACAAAGAGAACAATACATGCACGGGCGCCCGAAGATATAGAATCTTTGTTCGAGTGTTAAAATCGATATCACGCGAGTGGTCAAGGTCAGCAAATTAGTGTGATATCGAATTTGAACACAAGAAGATAGAGATCCATAACTCCAGGCGTCCCTTGGTTTTCCGTTTATAGTATAAACTACAAACAAACGAGAAGTTGACGCAAAGCGACTGCCGACTACAAAGGCGAGTGTTGTCACAGTAATAAGAAGATCGCCGATTGGCTAACTATAGCACATATAAATTATCGTATTTTTCGTGTGCTTAGATACGATTTTCTCAATGGGCGAAACCCCTGTAAAACACTTTAGTTTATGAAATATTTTGCAAACAAACGTAACACCTGCGTCAGTATTGCGTTTAACACGAGCAAACAAATTTCAAATATTTAAGACATTTTGTTCTTACTTAACAGCCAAGTAAGGATTTGACTTCTTGTCTTCGTTCCGAGGAGCTTGGTATAAGAACAAGCTTACCTAATCCAACCCAAAAAACATTGCAAATTGCTGGGATCGATTTCTAGTCAGTGGAACAACCAGCCACGGCCACTTGCAACGCTACATTTTCAAGCATTGCGAGACAAGTTGCTGAGAAACTTGCGCAGTGTAACAGGGCCTTTACACCATGAGAACGTCAGTTCTTTGCGCCGAGGCTGAACGTTTCTAATTTCAAGCTCAAATTTCCTTTAAAATGTTGTTTTGTATTTTTCCCCCATTGTCATTGTTTGGGTTAGTAGGTAGCCCATCTGCTATATTTCTTTGCTAGGTTATGGAAATTGTTCCTGGTGTTATAATCAGCTATTTATAGCTACTGACAGAGCTATGACAGTGCTTTGATAGCAATAGCATTACTCTCAGAACGCTTTGAGTTGCTACTGGCGTGGCGCTGGTGCTATCAGCACTGTTGCATTAGTGTCAATCCCCATCACTATTAGATTAAAGTTTTGTAACGCAATTGGGATATTACCAACGTGACGACGAAGGGGGCCGAGAACGCGCCAATCCTGCCAATAGCGATGCTTGAACCCAAGGCCGTGTTTCTGTTAGCAAAAGATATGTTAATAATCAGTTTTAGAAGCTTGTCTTGTTTGTGGATGGAAAAGTCGGGATTCACACGATTTCGCTCATTCCGACGTCAGTTTAGTTTTCCCATCCCTTTCTCCTCTACTTCCTTTTTTGCTCTCCAGTCTCTTTTTCACTCGCGTGTCCAATATGGCGTCGAAATGAGTGATTTCGTGCCATTCCCGACTTTTTCGCCCGCAAAACAAGACCAACCTCGCTCCCCGAGTATTCTGAGTACTTTTCAAAATGGCGGTTGTTCAACTGCCATTTTTTTTAGAAAAAGAAAAAACCTTGGGAATGAGCTTGAAGCAAAACTGCCAGTTTCGTATGCTATTGTGTCGGATAACTCTTTTAAAATGATTTGTAATCCAGTTCTCTAATGGGGAGGGGTTGAAAAAATGCCTTGCTGGATAACATTCTGTTTACTATTTAAACAAAGTCTACTTTATTCTATCCCCTCAGAAAAATGGAACGAGAGCAAATATGTATCAAAAAAGTTGTGTATTGGTGCAAACAGGATAGTTACTTAATTTATTAGTTGATAGATGATTAAACGAAGCAATTTATTTATTTTATTTACCTATTACTTGCACTCCGTCACACAAGACGATTATTTAGTTATTGGAATCATTAATTAAACCACTTACTTGATGCTGGTTGGGTAAAGGTTTACATTGCATCAAAGGTTATCATAATGAAGAAAGTGATTAACTAATTGATTAGTTAATTAACTAGCTGAATAAAAAGATTCTCCTGACGGTGGTGGGGTAAAGTTCTGCAATAAAGGTGTACAAAGAGTTAAACGTATCATAAAGAAGAACTCGATTAGTTAATTGGTAAGTTAGTTGATTAACTAACCGTAAAAGTACTCACCTGACAGTGGTGGGGTAAAGTTCTGCAGTAAAGGTGTACAGAGCATCAAATGTTATCATAATGAAGAACTTGGCTAACATGGCCATTATGATACGACCCGCATAAAATCCTGAAGCAAGAAATCACCAAGATAGCAATTAGTTGATAGTCTTTATTAATTGCTAAAATTGGAAAGAATCATTGTTAATAGAAGTAACTGGTTGTATATCTTGACAAACGTCAAAAGTAGTGTACTGAGCACCTTGCTTTATGTTGAACCAACTTTGCCCCTGTACATTGTTTTAATTTTGGTGTGAGCCCAAATGTTATTGGTTATGTGTTTTGTGCACGGTCATGCCAAGGAACCAAAGAAACTGGCCAAATTTTGAAAACAACGTGTTCTATTAACAATGGTAAAAGCGTTTACGGAAGAGCTTTAGTCGCGTGAACACCCCGCATTGTTGAACTGGCAAAGTCCAGGTATTACTGTAGAAAAAAATGCGGGTCAAGTCTTGCAACTTTGTAGGAAAAGGCGAAAAAAATGGCGAGCGCCGCTACTCGGTATTCCCGCACCTTTGGGTTTTGCAAGAGTTCCTGACAATCGTCTTTACTAAATGTTAAAAACCCGTGGTGTTGCAAGGTTTGAGTTCTAAGTCATCAAGTCAGTTTAGCTTTTATTGCTGGATTATTAGTTTTCCTTGTTGGTATATCTGTCTGACGCAGGCTTTTATACTCGCATTTGAAGATTACGAAGCTTTGCATTCCTCAATGTCAAACAAATTCTTGTTTTCCTCTCAGTTTCCTCCGAGAGCAACACCCATGCACCAAATTTTTGTTCATGCAGAGACTAATCTAACCAATCAGCAAGCGCTGTTTATGTCACGTGAAAAAACCTTTTCGTTAGTCTGTTGCATGATCGCGTCATGTACGACAACTACCAGAATTCTTCTGCACTTTCTCTTGTACTACCCTCTTTATTTATCCTTGAAAATCGAGCTTATAACAAGTGAATCGAAGAAAAGTGGCATCTTAAAAGGGTACTGGCTCCCTGTAATAACCAAAGAGAGATCAAGAATCAGGAAGCCAGACTTTGCAGAAATATTTTATAATTTCTATGATTTGGTTGGTTTTACAGAAAATAATTAAGTAACACCAATACGAACCCACACAGACACAAGTACACAACTTAGAAACACACATATACGACCTAAGAATAGTTATAGTACAAAATTGTAAGATTGTTAGTGCCAATTGTTATATTATCCTTATACAAGAAAATAAAAGTTTCAATAAGAAACAGCACAAACAAAGAATTCTGATAACAAAAAATGCATTTCCTCTTTCCAAGTTTCTCTCTTAGGCCTCTACAAATACAAATGGCGGAGACAAGCCCAATATGGTGGTCAAAATCCAAGACTGCGGAGGACATCAATATCCAAGAAGGCGGAGAAAAATACAAAATAGAAGTCAAAGTCCAAAATTGGGGGAAATCCAAGATGGTGACGAAATCCATATGTATCAGTATGTTGGAGTTGTAGGTACCCACGGTTGTGTTCTCCTTCAACTCTGCATGAGTGGCGATAAACAATGAAGTTATACAAGTTGTAGAATAATTATGGAGAGTCTTTGACCTAACAGACGTCTGTATTACAGCAAACGCATGAAAAAAATATTAAAAAATCAGGCGCTTGTCGCGGTTGTCTGACGTTAATCCCATGTACATCTACATGGGTTTTTTTTCCCCCAAATACCCCTATCCAGTGTTTTTTGCAGGTTCAAAAAAGGATTCAAAGAAAAATGGGCAACATTGTACGAATCCTAAAACAGGGGGTGCGGGGTAGAAGTTTCAGTAAAGGGAATACTAAAACTTTTGGCTAAGATTATGACGTACCTTTATCATCTCCCGAATCATACATCGTCAACAGCACAGATCCAAGAGCACTCGCTGCTGCCACAAGTAGCGATAAAATAACCGTTCTCTTGCGCCCGATCCTACCAATTGAAATCAACAACTACCTTACACTCGCACTGTAACAAGAATTGATATATTGAGGATAATACGCGGGTAAGCAAAGAAATAAAACATAATTCTACAACCGAGTGCAGCTAATGAGTAAAACGGTTTTGTATGAAAACTGATCAATGGATCGTGTACCATTTGCATGCAACTGACAAGCGTTAATTGTTTTAATATCGTTTGGAAAATAATGGGGGGAGTCAAACGACGTCCCCTCTCAAACATATGACAAAAGAGCTGAAGCTCTCTGGAGCTTTAGAGAATACGAGGAGATGTGGATTCGATTCCGCTCAGAGCGATATACCATATTTTTCCGATGAGTGTGTAGGCAAGAAGATGCACTGTGTGTACAATTGTTTCTATAACTCAGTAACTATCCTAGCCTCCGTATTTCCACCTCTAGTTGTGGTAAACCTCGTTTGAGGGTAGAGAAAGAGAGAGAGAGGGGGGGGGGGGGGGGGGGC
>JAOBYE010420864.1:0-14049 GCA_025403585.1 Parazoanthus swiftii
CTATCTATCTATCTATCTATCTATCTATCTATCTATCTATCTATCTATCTATCTATCTATCTATCTGTCTATCTATCGAATCTGAAACATGTCAAAATCTATCAAAAAAAAAGTAGCTCGAGCCATGGTTTTTGTCTTGTTGTTGTTTGCAGTTGTTTGTTTTACTGTCTGTTTGTTTTGCTACACGGAGTTAGAAAAGCCAATTTTGTGGCCAAATTTTAGATTTCAGTTTTGAGCAGCTTGCTTGTCAGGATTGTGTCATGATTGTTTCTTAACTCTCGCCATAAGGGGTTTAATGTAGATAAACTTTGTCAACAAGTATGTCTTAAACACCGTTTTACGCCTTGATTTACGTTACGAAAGCACCTTCCCTCTATGTATTATGTTTTACGATTCTCCGCAATATTACTGTGTTTTTGCTGGTTGATCGACTTAGAAAAAAACAGTTTCGTGCCCAAATTTCTTAACTAAGTATTTTCAGGCTAGTTTCATTGTCTCACGTATGCTAGCGATGTCTCTCATATACATTTTTAACTTTCAAAAAAAAAAATTAAAATTAGTTTCCCGTCCTTCTGCTTCTGTTGCGAAGTCCGCTCATATGTTCACATACGTCCTAAATTTTACCATTCCCCAACAAGTTTGAAAGGAAACCTCTGGTGTTCAGCTGACAAGAAGATAAAAATATATGAAATATCAAGATTTTGTTGTTTTACTAAACAGTAGAAATACGGAAAATTGATAAGTTGTATGACTTTTTCTTATGCCCGTTTGATGGCTGATAACCAAGTACTATGTACAACAACTTTTCCTCGTTTAGATGCATTTCTTTTGCGTCCCAGTCATTAAACTTTTCTCCTCTGACATCTTTCATTCAATATCTCCCTCATAACAAACCAACTGCCGATTAGCCGGTCCCTTCACTGTTTTTATAAAACATTCATAAAACAATGCTTCTTAACTTATCCAGATAAAGAGAAAAAAAAATTACGCAAGAAGAAAACGAGTAATAAAGAGGCTTTGAAGCGATGCCATGCACCAAATCCGGCGTTTGAGAAGATGGTAGAAGCATACGAACAACGGATGGATCTTGAGAGGCACCAGACTCCCGCGGTCACACTCGACCCACGACGGGGGAAAGATAGCCCGCAAGCCACGGGCGAGCTTCATGGCAGTAGCTTATCCCGAAAGTCCTTGCCAGGCAAATCCAAACCCGATGAGGAAATGCCGCTAATGTCCTTACACGGAGAGAACCCTGAGCAAACACTGCTCATCGTGTCTCCCTCAACAAAATCGAGAAAACACGAGAAGAAACAACACGAAATGGCTCACAACCACCAAGAGAAAACCCCTTTTGAACCAACGTCAAAACAAGGACATGAACCCCCAATTACATATGGTCAGCAACAAAACCTGAAAACGTTGAGACATGCGCGCGATCGGCGTCGCTTTCAGCGCCAAAAGAAACACGTGCTAGACCGTGTTGACGACAGTAGTGACGGCGATGCGGATCGGAGCAACGAAGCAACACCCCCGCCTCGTCGCCTGCAAATAGGAAACCCAAAGGAAAATAACGGAGAGAATAAAGCCAGGCAACCGCTGGAGAGTTTACCGAAGATTCGTTTAGAAGGAGTAAGTATCGAAAGCTTAGACTCCAGCCTCGTCTCATCACGTGACCCTGTGGCGCCAGAGCACTGTGGTGTTGACAACACTGCACGCGATTACTCAACTGCCAGCGGTTCAGAGAACGTTGCTTGGGGAGGGTCCCTCGGGAAACTTTTTGACGAACCAGATCAAACAGGAAATTAGCCAAAATATTTTACAACAATTATAGCGATTAATTATAGCATATTATATACAAAATACCTATCTACAGTTGTTTCCTGCTCAGCTTTTGTAAAGAAACTGTTTGTGCTAACTTTATATAGTAACTTATGAAAAGGTAACGAAAGATCATAGATAGCAAAACAGTCCATTTCTTCGCTAACAGTCCGAATATTGGGGAATGGTGATACCTTTTCTTATGACTGCACACCAAAACTCGCTTGAAAATCCCCAATTTCGGACTTATGGCAAACAAAGAGAGTGTATATATAAACATATAATATCATATATTATAAAATATATCCAGATAAGGTACGTATAACATACTCTCTGATTAGCTAACGGATTGCAAAAACAGTATTTTATCAGAGACTACAAACACTCTTTTCAATTCCTAATCTATAAAGCCTTGTAAAGCAACTGCTTGTGTCTATAGACTGTGATATAAAGATTCCAAAAGTTGTAAAGCACTTTGAAAGCGAGAGAAACACTCCGCTTCACCACGTGCTCCTCCTACACTTCTTGCGTGCTATTCAACTTCTCTTTTGTTTACATCTCAGTCTGTAGGTACTCTTCTATAAGGGTTCATTAGTATGGGTAATCAAACGGAGACGAGTGAAATTAGGAAATAATTTCACGCGCGTTTTGTCAAAATTCTAAAAATTATTAGAATTTTGACAAAACGCAAGTGAAATTGTTTTCTAATTTCACGAGTCTGCCATTTGGTTACCTTTTAATATCATGGGTGACAAATTACGTTCAAAATCGCCGGTGGATTTTTTACATTGTAATTTCACATGTGGAATTATAAATTAACGCTGAAATTTCGCGCCAGAGTTAAGGAGTAATTTGTCACCTATGATATTGTTGTGCAACAATAGACTTATAACAATCGACGGAAAGCCGTTCTTGTTGAAAGAGTGGTACGGTCAAGGAATTCGAAGGATAATCCGTTTGAATTTAGCCAATATTGGAAATGTAGAAAGTGAAAGAAAACTTCAAATGGATTTTTTTTCGTCTGGTGTGCGCTAAAGTTATTACTTGGTAGTGTAAGTTTAGATGCTAATTTTGAGACGTCTCTCAGCGCTATAGGTTTCAAATAAGCGCCTTATGCAAGTGTGTTCAAGATTTCGAAATACTTTCTTGCTTGCGTAGCCCCGCTTCCTGTTGGCACGAAAACAGAGCGTAATTATGCATTGCGTATTACCTAAATCAACTGCCTGGTGTACTCTCGGTGGGTGTTTGTGTTCTAGTCTTTAGTCAATTTTCAAATACGCCTCAAAGATTTTTCGGTTAGGATCAGTAGCTCTTTTTAAGAGCTCAATAAATTCCAGATCAACAGCTCTTTTCACATTCAAGCACGATTAATCCATGGAAATCCAAAAACGTATGGAGCTCTTTGACTATGTAGTGAGTAATAGGTGGATCGAGAGCTAGTTTCGAAAACAGTACGTACATTTGCTCAACCAGAAAGTTACGGCACCCTTTCTTAAAGTTTTGCTTGATTTGGCAGCTCATTCAATTTGAGGTGCTATATGGAAATTTGATAGTTGTGGCTAATTAATATGCAATCCGTCAAGACCTGTGCATGTCTTAACAAACAAAACGACAAGCTTAGTCCTGTTTCACAAGTCATCTGCAAACGTTTGGAGTTTTCAGGATTCATTGGAAATTAACCCTTGGGCGACCAAACTATTTTTAGTAACATTTAAGCACAAGGGAGAGGGGGGGATCAATCGGACCCCCATGATTTTCCAAATGGTTGTACGTAAAAGATTGAGCTTTGGCATGTAAGCAGCTTGGTGAGCTAATTACTTTCTATAACAACAGTCAAGTTTTAAGTAAGAACTGTTGCTATGGCAATGGTTGTTTCACAGCATGTCTGTAATCTTAGCCGTCATCTTGGATTTTTCGAAAATTTTATTTTGGGGAAAATTGCAGCAAGTTTACTCGAACTTAGTAAAATTTATTATTTACAGCCTCAAAGAGGAAAATAATGAAAAATAAAATGGAAAACTGAATCAAACTTCAATTTGCATAATTAATCATGCATAAGTTCTAAGTGATGACGTCATCTAATTAACGTCAAAATGCGTGTTCATGATTGGACTAACGGTACTACAGATTTCATTTTGATTGCTTCGACGCTTTATTTTAGGTCGGAAAAACCTTGGGAATGGTCCATTTGATCCCCCATTGCCCTCGACGTTCCAGGGTTAAGGTGTGTTGTTTCAGCAGCAGTTTTTAAAACGAATTCCCTCGCACATTCCATGTCGAGATTTTTGTTCACTATCGCGGACAATAAACTGTAAGCAACAAATGTAAAGACTACAATGAAATAAGCCGTATTTCATATCATATAAGATTTTCGCGTAAAAACGAAGAAACGAAAAAGCAATAACAGTCACGCGTAACGTTTATTTGAGAGCAATCGAAATTAAGCAACCAAGGAAATGCCAACACAGTGATCCATAACCAGTCTTCTTCAGTGCTTTCCTTCGCTTTCCTTCCCTTATTAGAACGGCTTACTTGAGACATGCAAGCATTAGTTAATTTCAATTTGAAATATTTCTCTTCAATTTGAAATATTTTTCTTCAGTGTCAGCTTTTCGTAATTCGTTGAACGCATTACGTTGTCCTTTGCCCAAATACATTTCCCGATATTACTATTACTTCTACTACCGTTTACAAGAAAAGCCAAAGCCAGGGGCTTAAGTGGCTTGATAAACCGTCCTTTGGCAAAGCCAGCTTCATCGATCAAATTGATTAACTAGCTGTGGGGAAGCACTCTTTCTAGCCTCACTGCAAGAGCTTTCAACTATTATTATAGTCAACATTTAGTGATGTTGGTCTCCAGGTGCCAATGATTAAGAATTCTTCGTTCTTTTTGGGTTTTGGTAACAAAGAATTATTCTAGTTTTGAGCAATCATCAATTCACCTTTTTCATACGCGCGGTTCCTTGTGTTTAATAAAAGGATGTATACATTGGTCCTTCCTTAGTAAAGATATAACAGTTATTTTTATCTGTGGTAATTTATGAACGTATCGAGCCCCGATTCAATACAGGCACTTTCGACGTTTGGATAAACGCTGAAAAGTAGCCGATTCTAGCAGAATAAAAAGCTGACCGGTAGTGTCTCAAATCGTCCAATATCTTAACCAAAGATACCTCAGACCTAGACCTCTAAGTCTGTCGTTTTAATTTTGTGGGATCTAGTGAAAATACTAAGCGAACGTAACCTAAAAGTCTATAAAATTGCAAATTCCACGCTTTTGAAATGTACAAGATTTCTGGCACGTGTCCGCACACCACACGCACAACAAAACAAGTAAATTTTTGCCAAAAAAAGGATGTGAATAAAACTGCACAAGCTAAAACGTTTTGTGATTTTTCAAGAATTAGATGTTATCATCTTTTAAAAGTTACTTTAGTCAGGCTAGTCACTTTAGCCGTGACACATGCACGTTTGTCCAAACAACAACAAGAGTAAATGATTTACCAGGTTGCCATAGAATAGTATATGTATTGGTATGTAGTAGTTATTTTTAACAAGCTGTATCGATGAAGATATAGTAAGGGGTTTTTTGATGTATGAAATGAGAAAGCGAAATATTAGTGGCAATGAATGGACCAAAGTAAATACGAATATTTCAAAGTTCATATCAGGCAACTATAATATGGTGGCCGTTAACATGTGTGTTGCACGCAAAGTGCTCGAAATAAACGGAAGATTCATCTGTGAACATCTTGTTGCTTGATATTCTAAAAACGTTTGCGGAGCGGAGGAAAGTTGCATATTTAAATATTTTTGGTAAATTTTGTGACGCAGACGGCGCTCTGGTTCTGCAACTTCTGGTCGTGGGCTACTACCGAGTATTATCAATATACCACTAGCGGTGTTTTAGTTATTCAGTTATTCAAGGGCTTGTTTGGAGCTCTTCAACAGTTTTCTATTTGTTGCCAGTCTTCATATTGGTTTCCCCAACGTTTGTAGATATGTGTTGGAGCTTCACTTAAACTTCTTGTAACCTAGCTCGAAGTGATGCTTAAGTAACTTATCTTGCGAGTAAACATGCAAACCCAGACAGAAACTGGTTTTTAACTTGTTACAAGGAGAGTTAGGTGTGTAAAGGAAAACAATGATTGGCAACGATGTTGTAAGTTAGAGGAAATTCTAAATAGAGTAGTGTCTTGGTTTTCTTACGTCGAGCTGATTGCAATCCAGTTGAGATCCAAATTGGTCATTTGTTGAACGTAGAGCATACGTGTTACCGCTCTTTGGTGATTCTACTCGAGGCTTTTTGCAACCTAAAATGGCTTGAAAACGTCGACGATAGCTCTCGTTAAAGATGTAATAAATGAAAGGATTCAAGGCGGTGTAGAGATAGTTCATGTACTTTGCTGCTAAATACAGCCGCTTCATTGAGCTACAAGACCATTGTTGTTCGGGGGGCCAGGAATAATAATGCAAAAAAAAGTACAAGAAAGATGGAGTCCATGAAATGAAGAACAGCAGAACTACAATTGCTAATATGAGAGTTATCTGTTTGTTTTGCTTCGTTCTCATTTGCCGCTGAACCGAGTGTAAGTTGATAGCACGATTTTCCTGCTGGCGAAGGGTAACGATGATTGCTGTGTAGAGTATTGTGAGAAGAAGAAACGGAATAGCAACATATATCACGAACATCATCATCCTGTCCGCTCTCCACAGGTCCTGCCATGTGTGAAACACTTGCGGCAAACCGTATCGGCAGTAGAGCTGGTTATTCTCCTCAACCAGTTTGTACGCAGCGAAATAGTACGAAAATGACAGGATTGCAAAGATCCAAGAAAAGACAACGAATCTTGGTGAAGTCTTTTTACTTATCAACGGTAGCTTCAAGGGAAACACAACGCTCCAAAACCTCTCAACTGCAATGAAAACCATGCTTATCATGGACACTGCAATGGACACCTCTTCAGCGAAGTTAATGATCCGACACAGCAAATCCCCAACCAATCCTCCCACAAGCCACGGACTCCAGCCCAGGTAGACTTCTTGAAGGCGTCGTGGAATTGTGAAGAGTGGTATAAAGAGATCTGAGACTGACATATTAATGATGAAATAGTCCACTGGTGTTTTTGGCTTTCCTGAACGTTTGAAGAGGACGATGATGATGAGGGAATTTCCAACAAGCGAGAGGAGAAGAAGGACGCAGTATGCAGTCGTCATGAACACCTGACTACTGACCGAACTAGGTGCGACAAAGGGTCTGCACTCGGGCTGCTCTGTTGAGGCGTTCCCCAAGTTGTCAAGGTTTGAGTTTACACTGGTGCTGTAGTTGTTCATTGCTGAAAGCTAAACGTGAAATAGTGATTAGAAATGAACAGGGAATGTTATTGAAATGTAGATGGGGATTTAAGACATAGAGAATAATCTGTTTCGTACCTTTCAAAGTTACACAAGCAATTTAAAAGAACACTCAGCCTCAGCCAATAGGAACCAAGGAAATACACCCGGCAAATGTACCCTGACCTCGATCGACCTTAAGTCGCTCAAATCAGCATATGTTTGTATTTTGTTGCTATTCTTTTTGTCGTAAAACCTCAGATTGGCTTTGTTCTGGGCCGGAGCACAGATCAAATTTCTGAGAACCCGAGCATGCGCAGAACCGTGAAGGAATCCTTTTCTTTGGTTTCTATTGGCTATGAGACAATTGCTGTAATCCGCACTCGGGCATGCGCAAAGCCGTGAAAGTGCTCTTTTAATTAAAGTGAAATCTTTGTTCAGAAAACTAATCGTGCAGACATTCCCTATTCAATTCAGTTTTTTGTCTTCTGCAACAGGGTCAAACCAATTATTTTAAAAATAATTATGGTAGATGACAAATTATTATAGAGGGTAACAAGATATAATGGTGAAATAACAATGTACCAATACATATACCGATGAAGGAAGACTAGTAGAAAATTAAGTAGATTGTGGGTAGCAAGATTTTGAGCAATTCAATGTTTGGGGGAAAACCATTTAACTAATTTGTAATGACGGCAGAGTTCTAATTATCAGCTAGCTTTATGACACAGTGTTTTAATCTATAATAATTCAAAGGGTAATTCTTTTTATTGATTTTGCCAAAACCACTTGATATTTTTGTTGAAACACGACTTAGTTGAGTGCTCGTTAATTATTAACCGAACAAATTAAGATTTTGCAATTTTTTCATTATCAACTTGTATTTTAATTACGCCAGAGTCGTAAATATCATGAAATTTGATTTTTTGATATTTGTTGAGATATATTATGTTCTGAACTACAATGATAATTATGTTAGTAAACTTTAGGTGTTTAATGATTTCTTCTAGTGGTTTTGAGATTTAAAAAAACTGGCCTATTCTCCGAAAATAGTAATTGAAAGTCAGATAACACAATTAAAGACATTAACACAAACCGCAAAATGAAAAGAAAAAGAACTGGACCTACAACTGAGTTTTGCGGTACACCTTATTAGGGTCTGCATTATGCCTTTCCGCAGTATTCGGTCACTTTGTCAGCTGATTCGTTAATCGTTTATCTTTTTAGAGCTGCAACTTTTCTTATTTCTGCTCATTTGTTAAATTTGCAATTTCGTGCTTCTTTCACCATTCACTAATGATTTACAAAAGTACCACCTGCAAAGTTCACCAATGGGGGAATCATTTTTTTTCCAGCTGATTTATACAACTCTTACGGTACACAACCACGAAAACCTAAGAGGAAGAGCATGACTTGCAATTGTAACGGTTGAGTGCAGGCAGAGAAAGGTTTCGAAAGTTATAATCCTAATATATACATATTTATGAATTCTCCCACGTCGATTTTTAAACGAAAAACATTCGTTACCATCCAAAGACGCATACAAGGGAAAACTACTTATCAATTAGATAAAAAGCTTTATCATACGCAGGTGATTTGAGATGCACTTCTTCCTAAACTCTCAGAGAGCGGTCATAGCACCAAAAAATGTAATGTCGAGTCAACGACAACTCCCCTGCAAACCAACGAGCTCAAGCCATTTGAAAACAGAATAAAATAAATACATATGAGATCATCATTGATGAGGGAAACAACTACGAGATTAAAGGGTTTATTGCCAAGCTAGCCAGGGCTTTAAACGAGCGGTAGATGCACAATATGGCCTTTGCTTGCAAGAAAAAAGTGTGCGTTTTTGATGAGGAAAAGGGTTCACTTTTTAACAAAAGATCCGAGTTGTTGGCCAAGTGCAGACACCAAAACAAATTTTATGATGCTTACTACAGATCATAGTTTTAATCAATAGTTGTCTGAAAATCGACATTGTACAATAGCTGACCGTGAAACTCGAGTTATCAAAATTTTCATTAGTTTTACAAGTTTATACAATTTTTACTCATCTTATGCATACTTTTGTTACCTGTTTTTAGCTTTCCATTAGCGCATTGAGCGCTCTGTGGCAATCAGCACGAGATCATATACGTAAACCCGCTCCTTTACAAGCAAAGTCGAGCAATCTAGTCGTCACTCTTTAATTTGCCAAAAATGGATAAAAATAATTATTCAGGAAAAAAAATTCCATTTGTCATAAAAAGACGCATACATGGCAAAATTGCTCACCTGGATAAAAAGCTGTAGCAAACGCTTGCGATTAAAGACACACTTCTTCCTTTACCCCTCAGAAAGCAGCCAGAGCAACAACAATTTTAATCTTGAGTCAACGAAAATTCCCCGCAAATCTATCAGATCAAACTTATCTAGAAACGAAATACGTATGGAATCTCAATGATGAGGGAATCAATTACGAGATTAAATAGTTTTTTTTTAAAGCTAGCCAGAGCATACAAGAGCGGAAGACACTTGTTTCCTAGAGAAAAGTGTGCATTTTAAATGAAGGAAAGTGACTACTTTTAAAAAAAAAACTTGAGTTGTTGGCCGACAATTTTATGTTGCTAACTACAAACCACCCCAAATTGAAGATTTTTAGTTTTTTGAAAAAAAAATAATATATCTTCGGTCTGCCTGCTGGGAATTTAATGCGCTTTTTCTAAAAAAACAGGAAAATTCAAGATCTTTCATTTTAGTCACATGGTTTTTCTTCATCGATTTTACATTTCTCATAATTTTTAGTTGAAACGTTGTTCGATTAGCAGACACGTTAGCGGCTCTCCTGATTTCGCTTTGTTTGAAAATGTCCAGGATATTTAGGATATTCAAAGATTAACGAGTTTTACAAGAGCTTAAAAGAGGTCAGTTGGGGAGGTCGGGCCGTGATCCCTGTATAATCTTGTTGAAGTCTTTATTGCAAATAGAACACAAAATTTTCGATCGTTTCAAACGTTCTTCTGAAAAAACCATATTACAAGTAAGACGAAGTTAGAAAATTTAACAAGCAATAAAGTTAAAAAAAATATTTAATAAACTGGTACTTCTACTAATAAAAATAAAAGCTTATAAATACTTTCATGGTAAAATAAAGCACAATGTAGCTTTAACCTCAAGTGAGATTAGTCTAAACGAAACTAGATATAAATGTTCTATTTATGTGTTAAAAAATATATGCCTGCTAGAATTTTCCTTAGATAACGAATCTATTCAATTTCTTACAAACTCATCTCTATTATTCATCCCGAGCGGCAGTGATGTTTTTAGTTGATGTTGCCACCATCCTTCTTTCCTTTTTTGGCTTTAGCATCTCCTTTGGAAATTTATATTCCAATAATTGAAATGTTCTCAAAAGCACAATTGCCTTGATTAAAGTGCTTCGATTAAGGCAAAAGCGGTTTCTTTGTCAAATCACTCCTGTGTCCACAGTGCCTTGTCGAAAACCCTTGCCCGATTCGCCGACGTATTGTTTGTCACAATCGTCACAAGTAACCAGATAAATGAACCCTTTTATGCGTTTTGATGCGTCATTAAACAGTCGGTTATATAGTTTCTTAAACAGTTATTATTCAGAGAAAAACAACGTATGCAAAATGCAACACAATAGGATCGTAAGTAGGTCCCAAGTAGGCCCACGTCGTACTTTGACCCTACTTTGTGTGTGAATGGAGAACTAGAAGGCCTTGAGAATAATACTTTAAAGTAGTCATCGTCAAAAGAGCCGCATCCTACTTCAAAGACTGATCTGTCCTACTTTCAGATCTCCAAATCAGATACGCAATTAAAGCCTGTCAATTTTTGATGAATTATGAAATTGGATAACCACCACACGATAGAATGGTTTTTCATGCAGTTCATATTAGTTTGGGCGCACTGTTCACTTCAATCTTAATCTTGGCGCTTGCGGAAAATGACAGAGTTCAGAAAACTGTATGGCAATTAAAATTAACAGCAATCGCCGTCTTCGTTGCCTGGCTCGTAAGGTTTTATTCAGTAAAAATTGCTAGCCATTAAGCATCAAACTTCTCTGCCGTGCAACGAACGCTATTTGAACTTGTTACTGGGGTCGAACGGCCCGCGAATATTTAGTAAAATTCTTAATGATTCAGTAAAAAATCTGAGAACAAAGAATAGTAATTGTATTGACAAAGTATACGTAATTACTTATAAGTAACACACATAAAGTGCGAGTGTGAATAGATTTTTAGTAAGGTACACATCACATCCAAAAATAGGATTGAGAGAACAACCTACTTTAGACCTACTTTCAATTCTAATAGGAAAAGGCCTAATTTGATCTAATTTACAACTCTGTCAAGGCAAAAATTTAGTATGATTGGCTTTCTTAACGAATTGGAGAAAAATCAATTACATTAGAATAAGCAGCTGGCACGTGTTCTGAAGAACAAATTATCAAAACTGAGTAACATCAAAGGCTTTCAGATCGGTTCGCTTTTCGAGGGTTGCTGTGATCTTAGGTTCAAGGCTTTATAAACTCTGAGAACTGGAGGCGCTATGCCGCTTGATAACAAAGTGTTTGTTCATTTCTACTAATCACTATTTCACTGTTTAACTTTCAGCAATGAACAACTACAGCACCAGTGCAAATTCCAACCTTGACAACTTGGGAAATGCCTCAACAGAGAAACCCGAGTGCAGACCCTTTATCGCACCTAGTTCGGTCAGTTTTCAGGTGTTCATGACGACTGCGTACTGCATCCTTCTTCTCCTCTCGCTTGTTGGAAATTCCCTCATCATCATTGTCTTCTTCAGACGACCAAGACACCCAAGAACACCAGTGGACTATTTCATCGTCAATATGTCAGTGTCAGATCTCTTCATACCACTCTTCACAATTCCACGACGCTTTCAAGAAATCTACCTGGGTTGGAGTCCCTGGCTCGTTGGAGGAGTGATTGGGGATTTGCTGTGTCGAGTCACTAATTTCGCTGAAGAATTGTCCATTGCCGTGTCCATGATAAGCATGGTTTTCATTGCAGTTGAGAGATTTTGGAGCGTTGTGTTTCCCTTGAAGCTACCGTTGATCAGTAAAAGGACTTCACCAAGGTACGTTGCCTTTTCTTGGATCTTTGCAATCCTGTCATTTTCGTACTACTTTGCTGCGTACAAACTGGTTGAGGGGAATAACCAGTTGTACTGCCGATACGCTTTGCCGCAAGTGTTTCACACATGGCAGGACCTGTGGAGAGCGGACAGGATGCTGATGTTCGTGTTATACGTTGCCGTTCCGTTTCTTCTTCTCACGACGCTCTACACAGCAATCATCGTTACCCTTCACAAGCAGGAAAATCGTGCTATCAACTTGCACTCGGTTCAGCAACAAACGAGGACGAAAAAGAACAAACAGATAACTCTCATGTTAGCAATCGTAGTGTTGCTGTTCTTCATTTCATGGACTCCACATTTCCTGTATATTTTTGTGCATTATTATTCCTGGGCCCCCAAACAACAATGGTCTTGTAGCTCAAAGAAGCGATTGTATTTAGCATCAACATACATGAACTATCTCTACACCGCCTTGAATCCTTTCATTTATTACACCTTCAACAGCAGTTATCGTCGACGTTTTCAAGCCATTTTAGGTTGCAAAAAGCCTCGAGTAGAACCACCAAAGGGAGGTAGCACTTATGCTCTCCATTCAATAAATGACCTATCTGATCCTCAACTGGATCGCAATCAGCTCGATGTAAGAAAACCAAGACACTACTCTATTTAGAATTTGCTATAACTTACAACACCGTTGCCAATCGTTGTTTTCCTTCACTCGCCTAAACTCTCCTTGCAACAAGTCAAAAACTAGTTTCTGTCTACGTTCGAATTTACTTGCCTAACAAAATAAGTCACTCAAAGATCACACTTAGGACCGTTGGGGAAGCAAATATGAAGATTGAAAACCTATCGAAAACTGTTATAGAGCTTAGTGGGATATCGATAATATACGACAGCTCTGTTACGAGCAAAATGAGTTGGACATTACTATGCAATATCTATGCTTCTAATACGGGCAAAGACCAAATTAGTTTCTTTTACGCTCTTGAGCAAAACTTACTTTATACTACTAGCATAAAACGCTGGGTACTGACATACTAATCGGAGGAGATTTTAATGCGACAAGCTCGGATTTTGGCAAAAAAGCCTTATCCAAAAAGGTTAAACAAAGGTTAAAGGATCGGAAAAGAGCAATTGCAACTAAGCCATCTAACTGTTCAATTCAGTTTAGATTTATGGCTCGTCTCAGAAACTCTCGCACACTCCGTCAAAGATTGTAAGATAATCTCTAAGCAGAACTCAGTTAATGGCGCAGCATCCCTAACATAAAATATTTACTGCACAGACCAATCGCGACACAGGTTTCTGGAAGTTAAACTCCGGTAAAAGGGAGAAAGCTTTGTTCAAGGTATTAGGAAACAAACAGGAGACGCAGAATAGCGATTTGCATATGTATGTGACGCAAGAGCAAAATAGGAATTGCAAAAACGTGAAACAGACGAAGTTAAGTAATAAATCGCTCAATTTGGCGAGCTAAACAAATAAAACAGAAAGAGAAAGAACGTTTAATTCTAGAGGAAATAACTGGACAAGAAAACATAGATGATTGAGTCCTCATGAGATACAAAACAACTGTCAAAGCAATGCTAATTCCAAAGGCGAGCAATACTAAAAAATAAAGCGAAATGACACGGAGAAAGCGAGAGATAAAAAATACTTTGCGAAATCAGAAAAAAGAATAGAGAGCTAAAGGAACGAGAAATGAAGCGTCGACGAAGACGGCTGCTGAATTATAACTTTCCGTTTTCCCTTTTCTTGTTTGTATAACTCGCTCCTTTCTTC
>JAOBYE010420975.1:0-14049 GCA_025403585.1 Parazoanthus swiftii
TTTGACTTGCTGAATGCTTTACCATTCCTTACAATTTTTTTTGCTTCGATCTACAGAAGTTTTATTTAGTAATGATAATATTTTTCTCCTAGCATTTTAAAAAGCTAGCTACCTCTGAGAAAACCTTACAGTGTGTAGTGCAGCCAGGGGGAGTGGACAGGCAGTTGAATCGCAACATATTTTTGCAAAATACGAAAAACTAATTACAAAGGTACTTGTCTCAAAATATAAACCATTTTCTCCCTGCTTTTGCCTCCTGACAAAGATCCAGCTACAGCCTTGTTTGTTAACTTTTAGTGGGATTACTCTTGATGAACTACTGACAGCAACAGAGAGCCACGGTGTCTCAAACATATCTTACTCACTTGTAACGAATTCTCCAGAAGAAACAGATTCCTTGTGTTAAATATCAATATTCCTGCATAAAAATGTCAAGAGCAATTACGATTTAGAGATTCAGAAGCTGTTCGCTCTCGTTGAACAAAATGGCAGCTTCTTCTTCTGGAAGAAAAATTTTCGCGTGACGTCATAATGGCCTATGACATGGTCTGCGTGTTGGCCAATAGAATCTTAACAAAAGGCTGGGAATAGGCGCGAGTGTTTACCTCCCTCCTGGAACAGCCTCTAATGGCACTTTCATTATTAAGTGCTTAAATGTGCATTCCTCATGCAGTATCGTCAATGCCGCTGACCAGATAGAAACGACGGCTGTGAAACGAGTTTAGTTATGTTTGGTACAAATGTAGTAAACTTGTACTTACCGTAGCATAATCTTATGTGTGTTTGGATTTCAATTGTTTTTGTGCAGATGAGAAGCCAAAGAAGCCCCAATCCACAAGTAAGTTACATTTTCAAACACGCAAAAAAATGTTTTGCACAAAACTGAAGTATGTTTAGACACACATAAATTTGTTAAATACTTTGTCCGTTAATTGATTAGCAACGTATTAGATACTGCTTTGCTAAGCTATTTTGAATACAAGTTAATAAGTTAGACTTCACCATGTTCCTATTATAATACCTCCCGATTTTTTAGGTTGTTTCCATGGTGACGGTAGATCTTATCGCGGAAATGTTACAACGACTAGATCAGGTTTTACGTGTCAGGACTGGGCCGCCCAATGCCCCCATCGCCACAGTAAGATTGTACAACAGTTCCCAGAACTTGTCAACGCTGGCAATGCATGCCGGAACCCTGGCAGCCAGGCTCCTCACGGTCCTTGGTGCTACACAACTAACCGCAAAGTACGATGGGAGTATTGTTACGTGCCAAAGTGCAGATCCGGTAAGTTATATACTCTACCTTAAAAATTTGCTCCAGTGGCCATAAACAATTACTCAAAGACGAGGTTTTTAAATCAAAAACTTATCTTGTCAAAGACATTTGTAGGTGATAATATATAATGTAGGCAACATTGTAATGCGTCTACATTTTCTTTTTTGAGTTATAGTAAATTTAAATAGGCATGTAACAATGTTCTACTTTGGCTAAAATCAGGTGGTAAAACGCTGTTGAATTCTTGAGAAACAGCACTGTATAACTGTTTATTATTAGTTTTGTAATGAACAAATATACAAGTATTGGAAAAGACGGTTATCTAGGCAACTAAATTGGTTGGTAGGTGAGAAATTATGTACTTAGTAAATAATCAAATTAGCAGGTAAATACTGGAAGAATAGCTTTTAAAAAAAGAAGTAGTTGTTATCCGTCGACGAGAATGTCCAATGTCTGAGTTGGTGTCATTTGTTTTAGTGGTAAGGTTAGGCTCGCTTGTCGGACGTCAGTTCTTACTCTAAGGCAGGTAAATAGGTTGACTCTGTATAAACCGTCTAGAGTTGAATACAAGAATTGTATTTACTTTGATACGTAGGTTGGTAGTCAGGGAATACCTCATAATGTTGTATGTTGAAGGAAACATTATAGACAAGTTAAATAATGTATTGTCGTCAAATTGTTATAATAAACTGAGTATCAGTGTAGTCCGATTCAGTTACGCCGATGATAAATGAATAGGTAACTAAATCATTATTAAATCCATTTTCAAGTACAAAGGAAGGTCCATTATTAAGTTGAAAGATTGCTAAGCGAGTCCGTTTGTAGGTGCATAGTCTTAGCAGGTAGGTAAGAAAAACTGTTATATTATGTTTTAATATTAGTGTTTGGTTTACAGGATCTAAAGGGGAAAAAAGAAAACTGAGGAAAACTGTAATAAAAAGGAAGAGCAACAAGAAGCGAATAAAAAAAGACATTTCAGGCGCCAGTAGAGAATGAAAAGATCTGGTGTGCTACTGTAAACGAATATCAACACTCAACACACCTTTGTCTTTTGTGGCTCCTTTCGAAGTGATAATGAGATATTTTTTGTAACCCGTAACTGGCAAATTGTAAAAGTATACACACAGAAGTAGCTGAACTTGTATTCACTAAAGAAAGATCAACAAAGTTCCATGCATTCAAAGATGGACTTAAGTATAGCAAGAAGAACTCAATTGTGTATGGAATGAATTTAAGAGCCTGAATTCCATTTTTCCTTTTATATTAACTAGAAAACAACTGACAACACAGAGCAAACTCAACAGGATCATTTACGCTTCTGGCTTGCGTATTTTTTCGCAATTTAAAAGGCAAATCAATCAAGACGCAGAACAAAACGAAAGCGAAAATTAATTTCAATTAAATTCTTCGAAGAACAAGATCAAAATATCTTTGTGAAACTTCTCATTCTTCACTTACATATCATGCAAACCTTAAAGTGTATTCTTACCATTCCATTTTAAACTCATTCAGTCTTCTGCAAAAAAAGAAGAGTAGCCGAGCTATTTCCAAACGCAAGTAGCTACCGATCCAGTGTAATCACAATTACAAGATTTCTTGACTTTCCAGATATATATGATATAACAGGGTGGGTGTGTATCGGGCAGCAGTGTTGACCAACCGTTTTTTCTACGTTTTGATTTTTGATTATTTTTTTACCTTTTTAACATTGTAGTTTTGTTTCGAAAAGAACTGTAATAAAATATAAAATTTGATCTCAGTTTTAAAGATATTCCAAAATGGAAAACTTGTGATGTCATAATTAGTTGTAAGTTATATAACTAAATCATTTGGAAATCATCTGCTGTTGGTATCACCCCCTGTTACTTTTTGTCGTAAGAATTCATTTTTTGCAATGTACAATGTATTTTGCAGTAAAACCGTATCTTATCAGCCTTTTACAATAAATGAAAATGATGAGTTTTCATTATATAGAACTAGTCTAATCTAGTGTTACTTTTAGATTTACAGGCGAAGAGACACATAGTGGATGTACTGTAGTAAAGTCGTTAAAGTTTATGTACCCTCATTAAACTTTTAAAATTACTATATAACTGTTCCACTGCGGTGACATACATTTCTACCTTCCAAAATTGCTGAAACTTTTCGTACCCGTAATGATCTGTTTACCTTATTTTACGTGTTAAATTTAAATCTCACATAAATATTTTGATTCTTTTTTAAATCTTAAAAGTAACTCGCAGCACCCCATTTTACTGAAACTCTCTATAGTTATCAACTAACAGGTTAAGTCAGCCCCTAAGATCCGGGCCTACCAACAAAGTACCCTACATGTCGCATTAGCATTTGCCCTTGACTGGAACGTTAAGCAATTGGTGCTGTCGGCCCCAGCCCCTCGCTCACGGCGGAATTCGAGAAATCCGTCCACTTTGCTCCATTTATCTACAGATAGCAATTACAATACTGCAAACCTGATGGTCAGGACTGATTTTAACAGAGAATATTGAGAATATCTGGGCGAATTTGAGTTTTGTGTAGGTTATGGTTCAAACAGATCTATCCCACTCTTGATGAGGAATAAGATTCATCGGGAACATTTTGATTGCAGATTTGTGTGAATGAAAAGGGTTCTTTCAAAAGGAATTTCTATAGGCATTTGAATAATTTGCAAAAATATACAGGTACGAATATAGAGTATTTTTCAATCAAATAAAGAGAAGACTGCGAGTAATTTGAGGCTTCAGTTTCCTGTTACCTGTGCCTTTGTCAAGACATTTCAAAACTCTTAAGACACGAAAATAGCTCGGTAATTTTTGGGTTATATATAAGAAATACTTATCAAGAAAGCATGCAGGAAAAAGTGACACGCGAGAGGCTGAGATAACACTTTAATAACACGTGGCGCTTAGTGTGAGAAACGTTCGGTTAAAATGTAATACAGAAAATTTGAAGAGAACGCTTGCATGTTTTGCATTATATACTACAGCTGCCAGAATGCTTTGTACACTCTACTTCGTAAAATGATTAGTAGCATTTGTTCTACTATTCTCATGAAGGAACACAAAGTTGAATAAGAAATCTAAGAAAGTTCGTAAACCACTCTCGTAGTTGTACTGAATTGACGTCATCGTGTTAATGCCTATTAAATTTCGAAATGTTTCAAGAACGGACTTCGTAATAAGGAAGCGCTGCAAAAAAACCCCTTCTTGTTCGTTCGTATTTTATAGACTCAATTAACACACCGACAAGTTAAAAAGCTAATGGTTTTTATAGAATGGTAGACATATTTGTTACTGAGTATCCGGTCGCTTCTTGCGGCGTTTATCAGAGTACGTGGCATAATCTAGGTTTTAAAACTGAATTGATCAGAGGCTTGTACACCCTAAGTAAAGGTTTTTGTTCCCTCACGGTGAAATTTACGCCGGCCACTTTATGTGCAAAACTATAAAGAACTAAGAAAACTGTTTAAGAAAAGGCAGTAAAATACAATAGTTCAAAAAGTTCCCAAAGATCCAAGTTTCATTTTTTAGTAAAACGAAGAACACAGACAAAGAAAATGACTTTCACCTCAGTCTTCAAGAAAGCAAGCAGCGTACAAAACCAGTTTGGTCTATAACCAATCAGAGCGCGTATTAAATTTGCTTTTTCCGTCAGTATAAAACAGCAGTCAGTAATAATAATAGTATATCTTCATTATTTATCGACCTCTATCGTTCATGGAAACAACTCGTAACAAAAAAAATATCATTAGTTTTGTTATATTTATATTATTAGTATTGTTAAATATTTGTATCAGTTTTAATGTTAAATATAATGTATTCTATTATTGTTGATATGATAATAATAATAACAATTATTATTATTATTATTATTATTATTATTGTATATTTATGAATACGACTCACACGGTTGAATGCCAGCTTGCACATTAAGCGCCCAACTAACGAATTGTTAATTAACAAACCAAGAGGAAAGTTAGAACGTTTCATCACCAGATGTTCACTACGAGCTGTTAACCTTCGACCGACAAATATAAACAGACGTCTCAAATTATGTGACATAGAATTTTGGGTAGCCATTTGTTTCTATTGTTCTGCCTTAAGAGATCAATAAATGTGGAGTAATTGAGTAAACTTGTATTGGGATTTTACTTATACATACATACATACTGTATATTGTATATTGTATGTCGTATATGTGGAACTAATTTCAGGCCATGATTGGTGGGACTCAAAAACGAGTCGAGCTAAAAACATTCATGAAACTGAAAACAGAGAAACCATTGCACACACCCCTTCCGCCGCAGCGGGCGACAAACACGACAGACGATCATACTCAATCTCCCCGCAAACAATTAGAAATTAAAATGCGGTTAACAACAGGACAAAAGTCTCGCGTTTTTTGTATCACAAACTACGCAAGCATGAATTGTCTTCGTTAAATCCAGTTCCGCAGGGATATTCTAACATGGAAGAAGTGAATTGCAATTCAAGGAGAATATTGCTTGGCATTCTGGTCATGATTTTGCTGGCACAGCGAGGGAGAAGTTCATTGACCAGTTCAGGTAAGAGTTTTAGCTAGAACTCATAATCCTTTTTTGATGCGAAGATTAGCTGCGAAACCTAAAGTAGTAAAACTTTCCAGGCTTCTGAGAGTGATTTACCCTTAGTTATATGCGTACGTAATTCATGCTTCATTTTTCTGTAAACGAAGTTAATTATATAGGTAATATTTCAATACGTTTGTCGTCACTGTTCTTGTTGATCGCTGGACTCGTGAAAAATAATTTTACTGAGCTGAATGGGGTTTGTGCCAAATTTATATGATAACTTGGAGTTTGTCAAATTATGAGATTGCTGGACCTTAGCCGTATATTAGAGATACTTTAACTACAAAGAGTTTTCATAATTCAACCAGCAACATTCGTGCAGTTTCGTGAAAAATTACTCTCCAAAAATCAAGTTATCTAGAGACCGAATGATAAGTTATCATTACCTCATATCATTGCATCTGCGGGTGACTGGCGAAAGCGCAAATCCTGACAACTAACAACTTGGCATAAAACTGTAAGGTACCAAATTTAGACATTACTCATAGAGTCGGTTTATAATTTTAATTATGGCTGACGAAATATTGTTCCTCGCAGCCTTGTCTTAGAGTTATCAAGACCCGGTTGATTCTTGTGTCGCACATCAAATATTCAATGTCAAAACATAGAAAAAAACTGGATTATTTTTACGATGTGTGAAGTGATAAAAAACGCGGGTTCCTTGTTCAAGATGAAGATTGAAACGGAAACCTGCATCGTCCAAGCATTTCGCTGGATCGCTGTTGTTGTCTTCAAGATCAGAAAATTTATTCAAATACGCAAGAACGTTCTTCAGTAATTAAACTGTGAGATAGTGATCTGATTTCATCCAATAGTTGACTGCCTGACATTTCATGAAGTTAATAATTGAGTTTGATATCAACAAGAATAAAAGCTCTATTGAAAGATATTCACCATTGTTATAGATAGTCGGCAAAACTTGTCACATAAAGAAGCTGAGTTTTTCGGTTGCTGTGAGGGTGTTAATGCCGAGCAGACAACATCGATGAAGCCGTATCAGTTGAGCTATTTACTAGAGGTTAAATACCGGCTCATCTTCTGGTATCTGAGCACGTAAACGTATAGTCAATACAAAAGACTTTCGTTGTCATGCTGAACAGATAGACAGCAGTACGACTTTTTGCTTAGCACAAACTGACAGAAGAAATATCAGTATTTACCGAGAAAACAAGATCAAATATTCAGGTGCGGCTGAACCTGGCTGTGGTTTGTGTTTTTGATTACAACAATTGGATGGCAGACCAAATTGATAAATTGGAAATAAGATTCATATAATTTGTATATACTACATGGTACATCGTTTAGATAAAAACGTCTTTTTTTTAGCTGAAACTTAAGTTAAGGCTCTTTCCTTTTTAGGATTTCGGCCCAAAATATTTTTAAAGTACTATTTCCTTTTTGGTTTTGGATATTCCTATGGCTATGTCAAACTGATTTTATATATTGTGCAATTCAGAACTTTTCAACGTCTACATTGTCAACAGTCAAGCTGTACTGTTTTGCTAAGCAGTTGTTCCCATGAGCCTTGTAATCGTTTGGATTCCTCGTAAATTAATGGCTCTCTCTCTCCATCATATCACCGCCATCATGCAGGGCCACTGCGGAAATGATCGAAGTTCGTAATCACCAAAGTCAACTTATATCTAAAATAGTTTCAACGTTCTTCCCAGTTCCATTTTATGCGTTGTTTTTTTTATTTTTGATGAAATATTCGAAGGTCTAATCTTTCTCCCACTTTACACGGTATTAAAAGAGGCCCAAACCCAGTAGATCACTAATTGAGAAATAATATTTCTCACTTCTTTGCCAGTGCGATGGCAAGTCAGCTTAATGCTTACATGTTCCGCTCTATTAAGGATTTTGTGGTTATTTTGAGTAATGCTCCTGGCATGTTCTTAAATTTAGCTGCGGTTTCCAGCTTCAACGTTTTTGCTAAAAAGGTTCTAACATAAAGAATGCATGCTTAAAATATTGACCAAGTAACAAAACTCTTCTGGTTTACTTACTATGAAAAAGATACTTACAATCTGGCACGTAATGATTTTTATTTTATTCAGTGCTCTTATGGTCTAAAGAAAAGCAATTTCCGCTCTTTCGCTGACTTTAACAATGCACGGCAATGAAAGATTCTCGTAAAACTAACAAAGTTAATGATCCAGTGAAAACTTATGTTAGTGCTTCTGGCATTTTTTTTTTCTAAATACATAGTTTAATCATTTCGCCTTTAAGTATATTACATATGATATATTTTTGTTTCCTACAATATGTCCACTAAGTAAATGTGTCATTTCTTATTAGTAAGTTAAGATGTAGTTTGTAAGCCAGTGTAAGTTATAGCATCAAACAACACTGCAAATAAAATCCGGGCAGTATTGCGTACATAGTAACATCGGGCTTGATTAGAGTTAGAAAAGGCAAAATGTCCAAAGACTTCCTTCAAATTAGCTTTGTATGCTTTCATTTTCGAGCAAATGTCAACGTGCTCACCCTTGTTAAAAACTTGGAAAGCATTTATCACTTAAAGTTTTTTTTTTATTTCCTGCTGTAAAGATTTATGTTCTCAGGCTGCAGCCGATATAAAACTCCTGTTTCCTGTCATGGAGAGCGGGTGTAGTTGTAAAATATCAGTCAACGTGGTGGGCTTTTTGTGTTCTCTTGGACATGCAACCTTCTTTAAACGATTTCATTTCCATATCGTGACCGAGAAAAACAAGCATGAGAACGAACATACACTTTTACTAAAGGGTAAAAGAAAAACTCTAAGAACAATGTCATTAAGAGATTAAAAGTAATTGGAATGACGAAATAGTGTAAGTGACCGCAGATAATTGGAACTTTCAACCTTACGTTTAAGAATTTATATTGCGGAGAACTACAAAATATCAGGAACTTTTCAGTTTTGAATGACAGAGGCTCGATTGATGTTCGACAACGGGAGTAAATTACATGGAAAATGACTTGGAGTTGGAGAGAAGGTTCGATTTCTTCAGAGGTTGAGTTATCAGGAGCTAAATCTGCTTCGATCCAAAGTAAGGAAGAATACGATGTAAAAGTCACAAAATAAGACTTCTGTAATTTTTTTGGTCAATTAACTTTCTATTTGGAGGAAATCGCATAAAAGCTCAGTAAAGAATTTGCCATATGTTGACATTGTTGTATCTTGTCTGCCCTTTGGTGGGGTAAAGGTCACAGTTTACTGTAGATTTTCATGGAACATGCTTTCGCGCTGGTGTCTATTTACATTCCGAATACTCAAGTAATCAATATCATTAGGAATCCAGTGAGTGGGGATTGGCCTCTCAAACTTTACCTAATCCCTGTTTGCCAGCATGGTACCAGTAGATCCAAACGAGCTCTATGGAAACTGTAGAGGCGCGGGTAGAACCTACCCACCTTTCTACCTGTTTGGCAATCCCATAACTTGCCTGTCGCTATACCTCCCAAGACGTCGGGCCGGATAGTTAGCTAGGAGTTAGCATAATAAAAAAAATAATGAGATCTCATAAGCGAGTTGTTCATAAAAGACTGAAATAACTTCGGGAGGAAGTGGTTTGAAATCTACTCAGATCTACCTTAAAACCCGAACACACTTCGTTCCACTTCCAGCTTCCTTTGCGCAAGAAGACTGAAGAGGTAGGGGAAGTGGTCAAAACTGTTGAAGGCAATAAGCTGCGCGGTCCACCTCCCTCCTCTCATCCCCCCAGCCCTTACACCCCTCCTCCTCATGTTGGACAAACGTCTTTTGACATATTTCGAATTCGGGTACATAGAATTCAAATTTTATTGCCAAAAAACGGACAGTAAATGATATGCACAAGCAAATAACTATAATACCTCTCTTGCTGCGATATGCTTCTTAGTTTGCGAGATAGTTAGTGACAAAACACTGAAAAATGTCCTTCAACTGCAGAGGTAGTGGGTGGAGTGAAAGCCACCCCATTTCCCCCCTCCCCTTAAGGTCAGTTCCTGTTCTGGCCTCTTGCCTAAACGCGACGTGAGCCATTGCTTTTGGAATTGGATATGTATTCAAAGATCGTGCCATGATAACAGTTTATAGCGCTGAAGCCCTAAAGGGGAATCGAAATTGAATTAAATCAACAAACAACAAGTAAACGATCAAAAAACAAATAAAAATTGTCGTTTGCAGTAATCTGTTGATCCTAAAAGCTGGCAAAGGAAAAAAAATAATAATTACAAAGGCGAATCAGATAAAATCAGACGTTGCTCGAATCTTAACTGACTTTGATCACAGCGACGCTATATTTTCATGGCCAGTAACAGCCGTATATTCCGGTCAACTCAAACTCTTTCAGCTAAAGAGATTCAGCAGCTTCTTTCTTCTTTCGTACTTCTCGCGAAATATGAAAACTAACAGGTTTATTGATGATACGAATAATGAAATTGAGAAAAAATTAACAGAAAATTCTTGTACGAAATTAAAGTTTCACCTCTTTTCACAGGTGCTATCTAGGAGACAGGTACAAAACATTGATGACATTTTTCATAAAATTGGCTGAAATGTTTCAAAAATATTTAGCAGATACCACGGGAGAACAAACAAATTTGAGACAGCTACGGCATTTCAGCGTATTTACGGACATGTCCATATTGTGAGGATAATCCAGATTGCCCTCTGAAGTGAAGGGAATCAGATCAAGTTAAAAATGCACTACAATGAGATGATGTTTTGAAATGCTGAAAGGAGCTTCATCGAAGTTTTTTTCAAATCTATTTTTCACATAGTCTGTTGTTTATTCAGACAAAGGGGCGTGACTTCCGCCCGCATCTGTCCTACGTCTCATTGAAAAAAAACACGAAAGACATGCATACAAAAAAATAGCAAAAAGGTCTTGCCAAGCTGTTTTATATTCTATTACAGTTTTACAGTTCAAAACAATAATCTTTTTAGGGTCAACTGTACTGTTGTTTTTGTTGTCGGCCTCCTCAATGTTATTGTTGTTGGCGTTGTTGTTTTGGTTGTAGAGGTGACACTGGTTGTCTTAAGGACAAGGTATATAAATATTTCTTTAAAAATTTTTGCATGAAATGCAGTTCTTCACTCCAGAAATTTAGTTGGGGCTGGAACCGTCTACCCAAACGGTCCCAGAAAGCAATGCTACAACTTCTGTTTTTACAAGAACGAACAATATACAATCATTAGCGGGTACAAACCGGGATGAGATTCGGACATAGGATCTACTTTTTTTTGCATTTTTTTAATGAAATAAAGTTACAACCATCGCGCAGAAACGATAGTGCTCGGAAGTTTGTTAATAATGATTGGTCTAAAGCATTCGTTAGAGTACTGCCTTCTGGGACCGTTTGGGTAGACGGACCCAGTCCTTTTGTAGTTTTAGGAGTGGCAAATGCACTAAACAAACTAGTGAACAACTACAAGAAAAATAACTGTTACCGGGCATTTAGTTCTTCCAACTAGATGCGTAAGCGCCTGTGGACGGATGTAAGCAACAAATAAAACTTGAGCGGGTAAATAAAGTTTTGTCACTGTAAAATATATCAATCGATCTGTTCAAGTATATTGCGAGAACTGTTTGTTTTGTTTTTTAAAGGGATAATAAGTAGCGCTTTATCTGATGAGGATTTGGAACTTAGTTTAAACATTTTTCACGTTTAACGTTTCACCTTATATCGTTTTCATTACGTGATTCGGTTCAGATAATGCTTTGTGTGCAGTCACGTTCTTTCCGCCTCAGTCCAAAAATTTAAAAGCTCCTTAACATTAAAAAGTCTAATTTAAGCCTTTTTTTTGTTTTGAGCTTATTAGTTTCTAATGCTTTGGAATCAGAATTTTTTAAATACAGTGAAAGTGTTGATCTTTTTGATTTTTCCAAGATGGGCAGGCCCGTAGCAAGGATTTTTGTTGGGGGGGTGCAAATTTCGTAAACTTGGACTCGTTTTGATTTACGGTAGTACAATTGTTACGATAAACCTATTCGGATTTCTTCATGGTCTTATTATATCTCCAAAATGCGGACCTTTTTGGGTCCGTGGGGGGGTGCGTACGCACCCCGCGCACCCCCCCTGCCTACGGGCCTGATGGGGCATATCAAAATATCTAAATATTGCTATGCTTTAGCTTCGTGGTAAACGATTACTTTTCAGTATGTTGTCAGGGGGTGCTTGCAATAGTGCGTGGGTTGTGAATGTTTTGCATCCCTGAAAAGGAAGTTATTGTTTTAAGTATTTGTTTCTCAACTTTGCAGGTGGCTCAACCGCCAATACAACCAGCGGACCGTTCACCAACAGCTCCAGGTGAGTAGGCCACACTGATGGTGAGTGGGCCACACTGATGGTGAGTGGGCCGCACTGAGGGTAAGTGGGCCACACTGAGGATGAGTTGGCTACCCTCATGGTGAGTGGACCGCAGTAAGGGTTAGCGAGCCGCACTGAGGATGAGTAGGCCGCACTGAGGGTGAGTGGGCCGCACTGATGGTGAGTGGGCCGCACTGAGGATGAGTTGGCTACTCTCATGGTGAGAGGACCGCAGTAAGGGTTAGCGAGCCGCACTGAGGATGAGTGGGCCGCACTGAGGGTGAGTGGGCCGCACTGATGGTGAGTGGGCCGCACTGAGGATGAGTGGGCCACACTGAGGGTGAGTGGGCCACACTGAGGGTGAGTGGGCCGTACTGAGGATGAGTCGACCGCATTGAGGGTGAGTGGGCCGCACTGAGGGTGAGAGGGCCGCACTGATGGTGAGTGGGCCGCACTGATGGTGAGTGGGCCGCACTGATGGTGAGTTGGCCGCACTGACGCACGTTCAATTCAATTTCTCTCAATCACCTTCTAAGTTATGACTTAACCCATTTCTTAGCATGTTAAAATCTCTCGTACTGTTCATCCATAGTTTCACGTGTTTTACACCCCCTCTCTTCTGTCTCATCAATACTCTGATTGTGTTTTATCATCCATTTACTAAATTTATTTATGATACCATTAGTACACGTGCGCCCGTACACGGTGGGTACAGCGGTTGGTCATCATGGACGCAGTGTACAAGAAGCTGCAGTGGTGGCTCCAGGTCCCGCTCCCGATCCTGTACGAACCCAGTCCCTCAGTTCGCAGGCCGCAGTTGCTCAGGTCCATCATTGGAAACTCAAAGTTGTAAAACTGATCCCTGCCCGGGTGAGTGGTTGAAATCCAAAGTTGTCAATGTCAAAGGCACAAAAATCCTTCTCTTGAACAATTTTGAATGTTAACAAAGCTTGATCTTTGTACAGTGGACGGCGGCTATGGTCAGTGGTCTGGCTGGACGTCGTGCCCAGTCACGTGCGGAGGAGGTCAGCGGATGCGAACACGACCATGCGCAAACCCAACACCCATGTATGGGGGGAAAAACTGCAGCCATCTTGGAGCTGCTGTTCAACAAAGGGCTTGTAACGCCCAATTTTGCCCAGGTATGAAATTAAATTGAAGTTGAATTCGAAACAGCATTTTACATATCATCAATTAAGAAAATCTCAAACTGAAACACAACCAGTATGCCAAGCTATGAGCCGATTACTTAAGGTCTAAACCTTAAAGTTCAAGTTCAAGTTTATTAATTAATGTCATATACATTTTTACAGAGCTACACTACCCGCAAATAGCAAAGGCTAATCTAGGCGGGTAGGGAAAAAAAGGAGAGAGTACATAATGCCGGATTTAAAATGGTATATATAGATTAAGCAGTTGTAATCTGTGAAGAAACCTTAACCGTTGTTCATCCTTGGTTCGAGTTGCTAGAAGCATGGACTAGACTCTGTTAAGATTTAGGTCTTGTTTACTCTAAGCCAGAGCTTTCTAGCGGTCACAGAAACCATATTTACACGATTTTTCCGATAGACTGTAAGGCTTAAGGATTTCGTGCCGGCACGACAGGCTGGTAACGTAAGCTGCAACAGGTTTCACGCCACGATAGGTGATAAATTACTTCAACCTGCTTTCATGTTAAGTTTATCAAATATATTTTTAAGAGGATATGTTTTGATTTTTGTTTGTTCGCTTACACCACCTAATATAAAACCCAAAGATTTGGTGCCACAAGTTAGCTGTCGTCTTCCAGTAGATGCATCAACCCCCAAATCTTGCTTAAGGTGGCTCCAACCCGTTTTCCATTTTGCTGCACCACTGAACTTTTTGAAAGGCTTTCCCAAACATCATGGTG
>JAOBYE010421086.1:0-29031 GCA_025403585.1 Parazoanthus swiftii
AAGACGACAAATCTCCATACTCCGAGTCACTAGAAAACTCAGAATCGCTAACTGCAACAGCCTCCAAAACTTCGTCAAGGGTAAAGTTAGTTTTCGGGATATTTCTTGCCATTATACTAAGAAATCAGGATAAAATCTGAGAACTGAAAATTTACACTTGAATGACTCCACATGAGGCAGCGCGCGTCGCGTGTTGCAGAGTCAAACAGCACGAACACAGTATCCCATCCAATCAAAAGGAAGCTTATATTTTAACAATGGTTTTATTATAGTAAAATCTAAAAGAAACAATGATTGGTTCAGAATCTTTTCCAATATCAAGCTGAAAACAACGCTCTAGACGTCATCGATCACCGGTGATCGATGTTTGGGGGCGCGGTATTTAAAGGGTTAATTAGCCTTGCCAGTTTTTAGTTCTTGTTAATTTTATTGATATCTGCACTGATAATAGAGTGTTGAATTTAGTTTTTTCTGGCAGGTTTTGTGATTAAAAACTTTGTAAACAACAGGCTTTAAAATTTGTATCTGTAGATAAAAACAATAAAATAGGTACTAAAAGCTTAAAACTAATTCTGAAAACATTAATTTCTTATAAAATCTGTTACTCTAGAAGTGTTTCGTGCACTGTAAGTTGTAATTGTCAGAGTATTACGTGGTAAATGTTTACAAGTATATTTTGGATTGTGTAATCACTAAAATCGTTTCCTTTTTTTGCAGAATGTAATGAGCAACTTGCAGAATATCTTGGAGAATGTTGATTCTGCTGGTAGGTCTAAACTTGTGTTTTTTGGTTTTGTGGGGAGTGGTGTAAGATGTTGTAGGGAGCTACATGTATAGCTAGAAATTACTTGGTGTGTATGCAGACTGAAAGCTGTGCCTCTCAGGTAATCCTAGATTACAAGAAATCTTGACCTTCAAGTAGGCTATATTCAAATTCGTCTGGTGCCAGTGTGTAAAGACTATGCTAGGGAAACAAGCTGGCATGCCATCATCTCAGACTTGTTATCCTAGAGTTCTGAAAAAATATATTGGAAAGAATTATGGTGTGATAACTTTTAATTAGGCTTCCTGAAGGTGTCAGTGAATATTTGTAAAAATGCAGTAAACTAAATAACTAAAATAATGTTTGCATTGGTGTTAAGTGTTAAAATTGTAAGGGAAATCCTTTAACTTATACTTTTGTTTCATATCTTAAGAATGTTTAGATATTCAGGCCACACACACATGGTACCAGATGAGTTTTTGATTGGTGGATAAATATGACCAAACATTTTGTCCACATGGGACCATTCAATATATTTGCTCTCTTCACACAGAACTGACAAACTAGGTTAAACTTTTACTTTTGTTAATTTTTGCCTTCTGCTCAGTCATGTACAGAGCATTACTTTTGACCATACCAGCTAAAAATTTATTCTCCACTTTGGAGGTCAGTTTCTCAGGTTCGTTCTCATGGTACCTGATGAATTTCCTAAATATTAAATTGTAGTAAATATGTACTGTTATTAGACAATAGGCAGAGCCATAGGACAAGTGTGAAAAGTTCCTTGTTAAGTCATAAATGATCTTGTTTGTAGTTTGTAAACTCTGAAGTTGCTGACAGAGAGCTTTGTTGTAGATCTCCTGCGTGCTGTGCTAAGCATTGTCATACCAATAGCAGTTGACTACCCATATGCATTCGCTGGACATTTTAGGGTATGTGTTATAGGTCCTCTGACAGGATGTGGTGGTGCAGAATGACATCCTGCAGTAAAGTCTGCATCCAACACTTCCTGAGAGCATTTTTGCTTGTAATTGTGAACAATTATTAAGAACTTTGGAATAAGAGACTGAATTCTTTCTTTATGAAGATGGAGTTGCATAGTTTTTGCAATTTCTCCTCTCAGAAATTATGAGAACATCAAACACAGCCAGAGGAAAATAATTATGCTCTATCCATTCATTTCTACTTTCATGATGTCATTCCACCAGGTGTTCCTTGCATCAATAATTTTATTGATTCTCACCTTGGCTCCAGTGTAACTATAACATTGATTTTAATGGGATGAAAGCTTGTATTTCTCAGCCAGTTATTTATTATTATACTAAAAATCTGTCTGGGGCTTCTTTTTTGCAGGATAACTGAAACCTCTTATTTGTTTTTTGGGAAAAAACTTTGAAAATGTAAATTTAAAGATAGAACTACTGGATGACTTAGTATTCTTAAGTTTTTAATTAAAATGATCTCCTTGTTTCATTTTAGGATACAGTTGACATTTTGGTTGGGTGGCACATTGATACTTCACAACATGACTCTGTGACCAGACACACCTCAGGTTAGTTGTTTGTTTAATGTTTGAATGAGTATTGTCAAATAACTCTTCCCATATTCCAGACTTCTCAACTGCTGTATTGTTATGTCATAATCAATGATACTGTGCTTGTTTTTATTTGGTATTAGCTATTAAATATGACTTTTATTACTCTTTGTCACATTTACATAGTGTTTTCAACCTTTTAACATACATTTACAAGACACTAAGTTTTTATTAATAATCTAGAATTTGTTTCACAAACCTCATTTACATTTATTTAATAGCTGTTCACAGTACTTTTAATTACCAATTTATAGAAACTTTTGTGTCTATTTCCTATATTATTAGTGTTATGAAAACAGTCTTCAAAACTGTCCTCCTGTTTTTGAGTTTTTTCAGCTTCTTTTCTTTTGATATTTCTTTCATTCCATTTCTTCAGTTCTTCTCCTGTTGTTACTCAATTTCCTCTTGTTTGTTTGTCTGTGATGTACTTTCAAATAGAGTTTTCTAACTTTGTCTAACATTTGATAACCATAATCCCATTTAATTTGCTTTAATTTTTTGAAATGTTGATAGCTGCTGCTGTTCCTCCTTTTAAAGCAAAAGTTCCTTGTTTTTGTTGACTAAAGAAAAGTACTACTTTGTTATGTATAAAACTACAGTATAAAAAGGGGCCTTCATGTCTAAAAATATATTTTTTTTTTTTAAATCCAAACATAGTGAAATTTTTTGTTACTGTAAATTTGTTTTTATGTTACTGCAGCTACATTAATTTGTTTGTAATAATTATACGGTAGTATTTTTCATTGTCAGTATTGTTAGTAGTATTTCATTCCATTTTCACTCTCTTTTAGTTTTAAATATAACTCATATTAAATAAAATTAATTAATTTGATGTGCTGTGGTTTTCTGTGCTTGTGTTTGATCTGCTTGTTTGTTTGCTGCCTTGTGCCAGCAGACTGTTTGATCAAGCTTCACCCTTACTGGGCATCAGACATGGCATTTTCCCTGACACTTCTCAGTCAGTTCCTTGAGGACATGGAGGCATATGCCGAGGTGAATTATTGCATTCCCAGAGAGAGAAAGGGAGAGTAGTATGTTTATGCTACACTATTTTTGCAACATTATGATTGACTGACCAGTACACAGAAAATGTTATCCATTCCATGCACAATAAGCAATGGGAACTGTCAGTTTATTTCCTTATAATATACAGGGCAAAATTACTCAGTGCTGATTGTCTAAGAGCGAGGGCATTTTTTCTTAGTTGAGGGCAAAATTATCTCGCTGCAATTGGACACTGGTTACCTAGCAACACTTCAATTTTAATGGCTTTGCAGTCAACATGCGCACATCATGTTGCCCTTTTGTATCATAAATTTGTAATCACTTTGGGTTCCTCATAAATTTTGGGATTAATTTTGCCGAAGACAGCTTGAGCAATTTTGGAAAAAATTGAAAACATAATATGTGAAATTAATCCCAAATTTAACTTGGCCCCGTGTGATTACTTATACATACAGTAAGTTGTACATATATTTTCCTTGTTATAAGTCCCCCTTACTTAAACAAGTGGGGCACCAGTTTTGGGAAAAACAGATTTTTCTACACCAGTGAGTAGGCTAAATGTGCATAATTTTATGTATTTTTATATATTCTTTTATATGTCAATATTCTATTCAACCTTGCCCTCAAAATAACAGTTATGTTGCAAGCCTAGCCTGTTTGTGTCCCTGTAAAACCAATAGTCAGAGTGTTATTGACCTGTTAGAGTCTGTCTTTTTTGTAGGAGTTGAGCATGCTGGCAAATAATGAAGTTGGTAAAGATGAGATGCCGTCACCATACATGTCCTTACCAAAACTAACAGCACTCATCAAGTAAGCATGGTGTACTTGATTATAGTCTTCTTGATTAACTTCAAATCAGTTGAGATCAAGAGGGGGGGATTATTTTGTGACATATAACATAATTGTATAGAATATACCAAATAATGATATGTTAGGAACTTGTCCAAAAACTCTTACAAACAATAGTTACAATTGTCAGAAATGATAGGGACACAAACTTATGATAGTCCAGAACCATCTTGGCAGTTGTGATTGAAACCTTTTTGGTGCACTGATAACTGATTTTTACATGGTTCTGAAAATCGTTCAGACCTCAACCTTAAAGGTTGTGCGCCCCTTCTATCTCAGTGCAAGTTTTTTCCCACTGCACCTTAATTTCTGTCAATATTTGTGATTGTTATTGTAGGGTGTTCACCACGGTAGTCAATGGTATTGGATCATACTTTACCCCAGCCAAGAGTCCATCAGTTACACCCCTGTATCTGAGAGAGGTAATGTTTACTATTTCATCTTTCCGTGGCTTGTCTCTCTTTTCAGTTTCCAAGCTCCACAATGCTAAAGCTGTACAATCATGTGAGTTGTCCTGGTACTCTTTCAGTGAAGCTTGCCCCTAGTCTTCGAAGCTTTGATGCTGTCAGGATGTTTGTTTAGTAGGACAACTAGTGATGACAGTGAACTAGGGTACATATTGTTAAAAGAGTATGCAGCTAATGTTTATTCAAGGTTGGGTGATCAGCACTTGCCCAACCTTGCAACCTGCTATTATGTTTAAAAATTTTACTAAACTTTTGGTAAACATTACTGGCAAAGTATAGGTTATTTGTTCCTTTTTTGTGTGACTATTAACTTACAGTCACATAAATTCATAAATTCAGTTGGAACAAGCTTTTGATCGGTATATTCGACCACTTGTATTAAACCTGTATTGTATTGTAACACTGCCTAAAAAGACTTTCAAATGAAAGTGCTTCGTGGAGGGGTTGAACTGTAAAGGTAGGCTTTGGAGCTGCCTACTCCCTGAGTTTCACCTCGTACTTCAAAACACAATAACATTCTGGAAAATGTTTTTGTTCTTATAAAATTATTTTTGAGAAAAAGAACAACATAAAGGGCTGTAGAATAAGTTGTCAAACTTACCAGAAACAGTTCCAACTGCACTAAAATTTTGGAGTCGAGACACAGGACATTCTAACCCTTTCACTTACACCACATTAATCAACATCTATTTTCTCCTTTTAAAAGTATCTTCAATATAAAACATGTTGTTGACTACATGTAGTTATGAGAACAAAGGAACTTGTCATCCACTGCTGACTCTCTTAGATGAAATGATAAACTTTCCCAGCACATTTTTTGTAAGTGTTTTGAGACTATTGAAGAGAAAGAAGCAACTCATAGTTTAGTCATTCCTGTCAGTAGTTGCTGCATTGAATCAGTTGATAAATCATTGTGTCAGTGTCCTTAGTGTTGGCTTTTGTTGCAGATAATACAGCGTGTGATCCAGTGTGTAAACATGTCAGGATATTCCTTCTATTATGAGAAACTGTTTGTTTCAGGTGAGTGTTTAAGGCTTTATTATTGTATTGGCTGAGCACTTCATTGTTATGATAGAAGACAGTGCACGTGATTTTGTACTTTCTACTCTTAAAGTGATAAACAAGGATCATGTTGTCTTGAAAGTGAAATGTGATGATAGAGTTGGATGAAAGTATGACAACTGTGTATTTGGTATCAAGTGCATACAGTAAATAAGGCTATTGGTTGATGGCAAGTAGATGTTATAATTATCACTCTGGAAATGTACTCAGATCACTCTGATTGTTTCACAAAATTTTTCTGGTGATTTACACTGTAAATTACTCTCCATGCCCTGGATGACACATATTTACAATTATAGTGATCTATTTGCAAATGGACAAAGAATGATGTGTTTAGTTTATGAAGATTTAGTTTTGCTAACATGGCCCTAAAGTTGTAACAAAACACAAATCATAGAAAAGCTGAGAGAAACTGAAGATGATGTTCAGTTTCTTTCAGCTTTTCTATGATTTGTGTTTTGTTACAAGCTTAGGGCCATGTTAACAAAATTAAACCTTCAAAATTTAAACACATCATTCTTTCTCCATGTTTTTACTGCATATCAAAAGGTTTTCTGTCCCAAAGAGGAAAACCTTGTTTTTCAAAAATGCCTTCACATTGGATATTTATCTCTGACCAAGATAGTGCTTGTCCACATTTTCTAACCTAATGGACCATAGAATGGTTGCCCTTAACAGCTGTATTTGTGTATCTAATTTTTCAGCAAATGAGTGCCTGGAGGTCATGTGCAACTGGTTACAATCTTACTTCTCTTGTTGTTGTGACCTGGCAGCCACATTTGTATTCCAGCAGCTCCAGTCAACCATTCCTCTACCATACAACCACATCCTCTCCATCATAAGGTTTATTCACAAGGTAAGAACAATGTCGAGTCAGCCATTCTTCTACCAAACACCCAGATCCTCTCCATCACTGGGTTTAACAGAAAGGTAAGAACAATGTCCAGTCAGCCATTCCCCTACCAAACACCCAGATCCTCTCCATCACTAGGTTTAGCAGTAAGGTAAGAACAATGTCGAGTCAGCCATTCCCCTACCAAACACCTAGATCCTCTCCATCACTGGGTTTAACAGTAAGGTAAGAACAATGTCCAGTCAGCCATTCCCCTACCAAACACCCAGATCCTCTCCATCACCAGGTTTAACAGAAAGGTAAGAACAATGTCCAGTCAGCCATTCCCCTACCAAACACCTAGATACTCTCCATCACAGGGTTTAACAGTAAGGTAAGAACAATGTCGAGTCAGCCATTCCTCTACCAAACACCTAGATCCTCTCCATCACAGGGTTTAACAGAAAGGTAAGAACAACGTCCAGTCAGCCATTCCCCTACAAAACACCCAGATCCTCTCCATCACAGGGTTTAACAGTAAGGTAAGAACAATGTCGAGTCAGCCATTCCCCTACCAAACACCTAGATCCTCTCCATCACTGGGTTTAACAGTAAGGTAAGAACAATGTCGAGTCAGCCATTTCTCTACCAAACACCCAGATCCTCTCCATCACAGGGTTTAACAGAAAGGTAAGAACAATGTCGAGTCAGCCACTCCCCTACAAAACACCCAGATCCTTTCCATCACTGGGTTTAACAGAAAGGTAAGAGTAGTGCCAAGTCGACCATTCCTCTACAATATACCCATGTCCTAGTTTCATCGATAGATTTATTCTTAAGAACATTTCCCAGTTTTGCTTTTATTGCACAAATACTAAAATGATAAGAATATTGAATTAACAAACCTTGAATATGACATTGGTGTCAATTAGTGTGATGGTGATTGCTATGAGTTGTGGAAATGCTCTTGAACATTGTGTCATGCATATTGTTGTCAGAGTTTCTTTACCTCGCAGACTCAGTTGCTTTGGAATACTCTGTTTTGGTCTAAGTGACCTCCAAAAAGCACTGGATTGCTAATTTCAGTCCCTAACTTCTGAGGAGCATCCCCAGCCCCCAACTACTGTAAAAAAAAGATTCTCCTGTGACAGTTTAACATTACTAGTAAAGTAATTCAAACTTTTGGATAATTCTGTGGTTTTCTAAAGAAGTAGGATAGTAGAAGCAGTCATACCTCAGTTGGTTAATGCACTGCCTTCAGAGCTGGATGTCCCCAGTTCAATCACGGTGACTCCAGCCTCTGCTTCAACTTTCTTCAGATCCCTGTGGCTTTAGCTTTAAATACCCATAAAACGGAGCACTGACAGAGGAAGGGGGGTAAAGTGCACACCGAGGGCCACAAATTTATCAGTTAATAACTTTCAATGAGTCACCCTGGTTAAACAAAGTTGCTTTACCTTTACCTTTAACCTTTACTAAAATATTAATTGTTTTTGGTAGAACTATAGATTAACTTTATTTTTCTCTGGTCATTGATAAATGCAGATTGTGGAGAAAGTTAGCACAGCCATTCCCGTCAACTTTGTGCAGCAGCTCCTTCAACCACTGTCTCCAATCATGAAGCTAAGATTCTCCACAGACCAAGCTGTAAGTGTTCTGTATTTCAGTCAAATCTTATTGAACTTACCGTGGTGAATGGATAGTTTTGTACTTGTTTGTAAGTTGAAAGTGCATGTAGTGTAAATTGTTTCATCACACCAAGTTGTCTGCATCACGGCAGCAGAAATATATAAACAAATAATTGATGATGTACATTTAAATCATAGTTGTAATTATACCATACTTGTAGGTTCTATCATCTGTGATGGAGGTGTATCAAGGATTCCTTGGAATTCCTGATGTCCCTCTACTTGAAGCTGCTTACAGGTATGTTGGTATTCAAGAGCTCTAGATATCTGTATGAAATGAAACTTAACTGTTTGTGGTTCTTCAGTGTTTTTCTTAAGGTTTGGGAAATGGGGTACACTGAGTGGGAAAAAAGGTACACCTTGGTTTAAGGTCATCGAGTGTCAAAGTTGTGAGGGTCTGGGGACATTTTTCCCAGAACATTTTGTTCTAGTTAGTTAATCGCAGGTTAGAGTTGTATTGAACTTAGATGTTGTCTTTGGTGACTTTTAAAAAACTGCCAGATGTAACTGCTGGGGAAAGGTGGTACAATCATCTGGGAAAGTCGGTACAGTTTACCAGTGTACCGGCCTTGTTATTAATAGTGCTTTGATAGTAGGGTACGTGAAAGTAACTAAGTATAGTTCCGAAAAATATGGTTTGTTTACTTTAAAACGTTCCCTTTGCTTATTTGCAACAGAACTGCTGCTGCAGAACTCAAGAGTAATTCCAAGATTTTGAAAGATACAATGAAAAAATTCAGTGGGCAAGGTGAGACCAAAATCCAAGAGGTAAACTCATCGTCTGATGGAGAAGCAAACCAAGAGGAACAAAAAGAAGCTGGTGCTTCAGAGTTAACAATGGAGGGCAGCAAAGCTGTTGAAATTGATGTTGATGTGTCAGATTGCAGCATTCAAGAAACAGAGACAGTTATCATCTTTGATCTTTGTGCCCTGTCAGAGATTGCGACTTCCAAATCAGCAGTACTAGGAGTAAGTGAACTGTTTTGTGCCTTGTTTGTTCTGATACTCCACCCAAGACAAACCTTAATACCCCTACAAATTATCAAATGAGGTAAGTTTTTTTTCTTAAGAGAAAATTGCGGAAATTCCAAAATCACAACAAAATAGCAATAGTTACTGCAAGATAATTTTTTGTGATCACATAAGTTATTATCGGTATTTTTATAAGGATTGTAAGAATTGTAAAGGCAAGAGTGAAGAATAATTGGTTCGTTTAACCCTTAAGAGATAAATTGAAAAAGATGAGCCACAAAATATAACATCCGATAGTGGTAAAACTATGTGAAAACTTTCCTGATTTTGTGGTTTGAAAAGTGTTCAGAAATGTTTATGATTACCAACTAACCATAACTAACTGCAGTTGACAGAAAGAACTGGTTGGGAAGCTCAACAAACTTCAAAAGGAGTGCTCAAAGCTGCTTTGTTTTATGTTGAACGAACCGTGACCGTGCACATTGCTTTGTTCAATGTGTCAGCCCAAATGTTTCTACTGGTTAGTTGTTCATATGCGTTTCAGTACCTTTTGTGTTTTTGTGCATGGTCAAGGCCACCGAACAAAAGAAATAGCAAATAAAAACATATAACAAAGAAACTGGTCGAGTTTCCAAACCATTTCGCTCTATTAACTATGAACTAACTAACTAACATGCAAAGAACTCGTACAGCTATACATTCCACATAGAAACATGGAATTTTTAAAGACCTACAACGCTCCCAAATGATTTCTTGTGTGTTTGCCTTTTTTAAAGTTTAACTACAATTCTAACTGCCACGTATGCCCTAGAGTTGAATAATGGCTGAAACTGGTTTGCTATTTCTTTATCCTTCCATATTCTAGCTTTGGAAGTTGTCGCCCACCCCTTTTGAGCTGTTAACCCAAGTGCTTAGTCCATGTGACTGGGACGTTGCTGCTTGCTTTCCGTCCATTCAGTACACAATCCTGCATACTTTGTACACTCATTCCCAGAGGTAAGATTTCTTGGCTTGTGATTGGTGTTGCTGAGTTAAAATGACATAATTTAATCACCATCGCTATTGCCTATGTCATCAATAGTATCGCAAACCTCATCATTGTTACTATAATTATCATCAGTTTCAAATGACCATCTTCAGTGCCATCATCATTGTCATCATCATAATCATCACTGCCATTCTCATTACCATCATTATCATTGTCATCATCACCATCATCATAACTATCTTTATAAATGTTGTCTTAATCACCATCATTTATTAAACTAGTAAAATAACAAATTTGCATTTGCAAACTGTAATCACTACCCACCATCTGTACACAAAAGTGGCTAAGAATCAAACTGAAAACACCCCTTCAAAGTTCCTTAAATACAGCTCTATTACTTACTTGAATTTATCAGCACAAACCCTGGATAGGGGAAGGTCACTTACTTTCATCTACTTCATCTCAGACACCTAAACACCAGCCTAAAGAAATTCGTATCAGCAAGCTATTGACTATGGTACCAATCACTTTTGTTTCCAGGCAGCATCATTTTCTCCCAAGCAGTTCCTCTGGTGGCTTGCTCAAGGTCACTGAAGGATCCAGTAACGGTGACATACTGACAATCTTGAAACTCTTGTCAAAGGTCTTGAAGAATAACAGCACTTCTGATGATTCCAGGTTTGTGAAAAATAGCGGTTTCTGGAAACAGTAATTGCTTGAGACTATTTCGCACTTCGGTTTGAACCAGGTGCAAGTTTACACATTCAGACAAGCAAACCTGATTCTGTTTCTTCGTGAACTGCTGCTTGTGGTTATAGAAGATTGGGCCAACAAGTCGTAGTGAGTAAATCCCCCTTAAGGATAGTCTTCAGAACTGATTCACTGTTAAAAATATTATAGTTACACATTTTCACTTCGATTTGAAGTTGAGCGTTCTTTGTTTTTATTCTTTATTGTTTTAGGAGACTCTGTTTTGTGTGGCTTGTTGAGGTCCTCGATCACTGTCAGACCATTGATGCCTTGTTAATGGTTGCAGAGTATTATAACTTTGATTCACTGGCACAGGATTTGTTACCTCTCAGTAAGTTCGTCTGTTAATGAAGTCTAGTTAATCAATTAATCAATCAGTTACCTCAGCGATTCATTATCTATCATAACATCAAAAAATAATATTTTGGAGTTGTGGAGAGACTACTAGAAGCAAGAATGTTTATTCCTCTTAACAAGAACTAATCAAAGATCATTCAACTGTCGTTTACCATACAATAGATTACATACAATTATTAACATTACGCAAACTGATAGGAATAAATGTACATTCAAACAAGCAAACAATATTTGGAAATCAATTCACGGCTCTGTAAAAATGTGTTGTTGATTTTTGATTTTTTAATGCCGTATTTATGGATATTAACTATTCCATACTTTTTCATTCATATATTTTTTTAAGTTTTGCACACATCTGGACGTATCTTGACAAAATATTGAACATTTCAAGCTTTGCTAGCCATTTTGAAATAGCTTATGAAAAGTGACCCAGAGTGACGGGAACAGTTGAAGGTTTATTTCCTATTACTGTTTATGTTATAAAAAATGACATGTTTACAAATACTCGTTACAAATATTGTCAATTATCACATACATCTAGTGCTAGACTACCAGTACATACCTTCGAGGATAATTTCCCACTAAAATTTCCTGGAAATTGGTTTGATTTCGAAGGTTGCTTTAATTATCTTTATAAACAAAGTTTAAATATTTTTAGTTTTTGTAACTGTCCGAAAAGGTACCTTGTTTTGTCAAATATCAGAAAATTTCCATACACTTTATTTGAAGGCATTTGGCATACTTGGCTGTAGCTTTGCTGGTCTTGCTAGTCAGCACGTGCAGAATGCACTCAATTCACAAATAGCTCAAGATTTGAAGTCATATGCAATGAATACTTAATAACCTGACTGGTTAGTAGAATCATTTGAACTGATCATTTTGTTGTTAATCCAACAGCTTTCTACCAAAACACCAATACTATACTTGATGCATGCCAGTGTTTACAGATCCTGGTAAACCTTGGGCTCCTATCCAATGACTGCCTAGCAGAGTAAGTCACGTCCCGACTTCAACACTGGTTTGTTTTGCTTTTTACTAGAGACAAACTTGGGTGTGAAATTTTATTACGTATGTAAGTTATTTTACCTGTTCTCTCGCCTACCCATTTTTTTGTCAGTTTACCTAGAGAAACTTTGGTACATTTTTTGAATCACTTACAAACTTTGTTTCCAAAGTACAATTGTTTTCCAAAGCCATACTTATTTTGTAAACGCAACTCGTTACCGTAATTAAAGACTCTAAGTCTTAAACTATTTTATGACAATTAGTCCAGTGAGATATTTGGACAAGTGTAATTAACGTATGAACGAAATATCTGGCACTCGTTTGTGTGCGTCACTGGTGCAAATTTGGGTTATACAGTACAGCATCGTACACCACTGAAAACATGTATATGTGAACTAAACCTATCTAAACTAAACTTTATTTAAAGTCGTCGCGCTGGAAGTGGTTGCCCATTCTCCCAAGCCAGTGGCTTATGCTTAATCGCTCGATGGCAGAAAGTGATTTTTGTTGTTCTGACTAAAACTAACCCTTCAAGTTATTGGAAGAATCTTTTTCATGCTAAATGTTATCTCCCTTTAAATTATTTCAACGAAGACAATCGCTAAGAGTATTCTGCTTCCACATGTTGAGTTTTTGGCATTGTCCAATTTTGAAGTGTGCAGAAGATAAGAAATCGTTTCTCAAAAATATACCCAGAAACAGCAACTGATGATCGATAAGATTCCCAAAATAAATGTATTTCTACAATTTTTAGTTCCAGCTCCATAAAAACCCAGAAACCAATTGCAGAACGTTTAGGCAGTCACCCACTAAGTGAGCACAATTATTACTGAATAAAGCTGAAAGTATATTCTAACAGTCAAGGACTCCTTTGATACACATTGGATAACGAAATCAAACACTAACGGAAACCCATGTATATATGTACATCTGTTATACTAAAAGATTCTGGTTACTTTATGATAGAAAATAGTTACAGAGATATTTTGTGTTTTCCAGGTGTTTACGAGACTGTGTTGTCAGGCTTAGTGACAGAAGTGAAATCGTGAGAAATAGCTATTTGGAACTCATCAAGTCTTTACCAACGGAAACCGTGACAAGGTGAGTATGTTTGAACATTACCACAGTATCAATACAAAACTCATGATTTGGCAGTGGTGCATCCATTCAGTTCCAAGTTCTCGAAGATGTGGTGCAAAATGTTCCCAAATTGTTATAGAAAATGTCGGGAAAAAAATTAGCAATACATCATTTGGCTTCCCCAGTTGACCGAAACCGCCGACGTATGTATACTTTGGATGTATTACTTTGTTAACTGGAAAGGCAGCTCAACATTTTTTTCTCAGTTAACTTAATACTTGATCATGTAAACAGATCTTAAATCTGGCAAGCTCCCCTTAAATATGTGTTCTTCTTTGTCGCACAGAATTTCAAAGAAGTATCCCGTGTAGCTTAATACACTACTCTAAATCTAAATCCAACTGTAACCGTTTTTGTAGTTTTGCAACAAGACATCTTCTACAAAGTCAGGGAGTTCAGAAAGAAAGTAAAGCTGCAGGACGCCCCATGACAACCAGTTGTAAAGACATGTGGTGGGTTAGGAAGAGTCATATGATTAAACCGCCAACCGGCTCTTTCCACTCCAACAACTTCCAGGTCATCAGTAACTTCATTCTCTATGGAGTACCACCAGGGTGAGTAGAACGTTCTCGCAGAAAACTTTCAGTGAAATATGTTAGAAATGACTTTATGTCCAGCACAGTTTTTGAACCTGTCCTGTCATTTCCCCTCTTCTTTACATGAAGCAGTACTTGAAGGCAAGGCGGTGACATTGGGTTAATGACAAAACGAAAAACAGGGTGCAACTTAAGAACCTACAAATGATAAAAAAGTGAGACAAAATTTAGATTTGTTGGCCAAAAAATTAGAAGTCTACAAACTTCAAAACAAAACTTGTAAGGAAACACTCTAATTGCCTAAAGCAAGAATAGAACTTTGTAGACAAGACAAAATCTTGAAGCGCGCCTTGAAAAAAGGTTGTAGTATTCACGAATCTTTTGCCTAAGATTCTCTATGTAAAGTCAACTGTTTTATAAAAAAAAACTGTAATGATCAAAACTTAAAAAATTTGATAAGCCTCAAGCAGAGTAGTTGAACAGAAAATTCATTGGCTGAATTAAGTCGGTAAAAGTGTTTTCAAGAAGGGTGGTTTCATTTCACTGTTTCATCGTGATATTTCAGGAAAGATATCAAGAATGACTGGCTGTTGAGACTATTTCATACTTGTAACAGACCCAACAAGTACTTACCATCTGAGCTGGCACACGTAAGTGGATATTCTCTGTATATTTTCAAGTTGCAGCTTGACTGATTATTTTTGTTGCTATGAGGTGGTGAGATTTAAAATTAATTCAGGTTTGGATAGGTCTTCATTTGGTCCAATAACTTTCACGAAAGTGAACTCAATGTCAAATGTTATAACATATAACAGGAGCTAAGAGCCCAGTAATAGAGAGATTCGGAACCTTGTATATACAAGATGCTGAATGTCTCTAATGTGTCATGCAATGTTACCATCAGTTCAACAGGTGTGAAGCTCTGCTGTGGTTCTGGGTCACGTGGGAGGCAGCGCAGTTCTGTGTTTTGGCTCGTCTGCGAACACCCTTGGGGAGGGCACAGGAAACTTTCCAGGTCATTGAAGGTAAGCACTGCTCTGAAACTTTTCCCATTAGTTGCTTTTTGACTTGCTATCCAAACTAAACTTGTGCAATAGGTTCTGTGTTGTATTTAGAAGTGTATATGATACTGTAAGACCAACATTTTGTCACCATCAGAGCGTTTAAATTTCATCGGCCTTCTAGTTAACTCAAATCTGTTTCGGTCAAAATATTTATAATTAATTTTTAGTTTTTTGAGAAAAGTATCAAAATATTGCAACTTAGCTGTAGACTCGTCAACTTTTGTTATCTTTAAACATTTTTGTACATAAGTGTACAAAGAAGATTTCAGTTTTTGAATTGAGAAACGACTACATACTTCATCAACGTGAATCAGTGGAATTTGAGGATTTCGAAACACAGCTTTTTTGCAATTTTTAACGTGCTTTCCAGTGCAAGTATTACAACCTAGTTCTCTAGCATAGATACCAAATTTCCTAACTCTAGTTTGTAACTAATCGATTTTGCTTAAGTATTTAATTTAATCAGCTATACCCAAACGTGTAGCTGTATCCAAATACTAACGATAGTAACTGATTTACCTTTGTTGTCAGCAAACAATCGTTTTGTTATTTCAACATTTTGATATCCTCTAACTTGTAAAGAGTTGTGCTCACCCCATAAAATATTTGTTACTCCTGTTTGTAGGTGTTCTCAAGAAGTATGCTGTTGAGGCCAAAAATCCAGATGCCCGTAATCAGGGCATTAAAATCAAGCAGTCAAGTGACTCAGCTTCTTCCAAGGAGGATGATAGCTCGGGTGAGATCTAATTACAGATTAATGCTTTAGTTACAAATTTTCAAGAAGTCTAACTTTTTAAAACATGTTAAACAAACCATTCAGTACAAAAAACGTTTTAGTGGGGATGGGGAAGGAAGCTAATAGGACAGTTCTTGTTAGGTGTAAGGTGTAAGGTTTTGGTGGGTACCGATAGCCATTTCCATACAGAGAAAATGTCTGGAAATTTCTCTAAACTAATGAAAGTAAGGTCATTTCTCCAGAAGAGACCTGAAATTATGCAAGCTGGGATTATTAAGCAGGTGATTTAACTCTAAACCGTTCTCCACAGCCCTTGGTCCGAAGGTGTACGTAAGTCCATTACGTTCTGTCCTCCTGCTGCGTTTTGTGGAAGACCTTGAGAAGCTCATGTACAACGCGTTTGAAGGGTGTGCTGTTGGTCTTCCTTCCCCTCCAAAGGTATCAACAATGCCACTTCCTCATTTAGAGCACGTTGCATGCACTTAATACTTTTGACAGTAGTTGCGCGCTTGTGTCGAACACCCAGCTGCTGGCTTAAATTATTTCCTGAGCCAAGTATCTTTATCTACTTTCCCTAGTGTTTGTTTCAGATGAGAGTGTGATATTTCCCCTGGGCAGGACAGTAGTCCGTCGAGGGTAATCCATCAGCAAAATCTAGTACTCATATCTAAAGCTGAGTTGACTGGAACCAGTCTAGTGAATTAAGTGTTTTGCTCAAAGACACAAAACAGTTGTTGGACCGAACTTTGAACTCACAACCTTAGAGTTACAAGTCAGACATGCTAACCACTTAACTACTGCGCTAGAGCTGTTTTGTAGCTTACTTTTTTGAAAAAATGTTATGTTGGCTTACAGCTCTTGTGCGAGTGTCCCTGACTACTTTTAAACATTTTCCATCTACTTTAATACACCATTCCCTTGCAGGGGCTAAAAGCCATTACTCGGTCACGTTTGGGCTCATTAATTCAAGATAAACATCACAAAAAAGTACACGGTGTATGAGCGTGAGCTAATTTTGGTAGTTGTTATGCAACATGTTGCTAAAGATATCTTTTTCATACAACTATTTTCCCTTTAGTCCGTAAAGATTTTCTTTCGCACCAATCGTGGTACATGTCAGGAGTGGCTGACAAGGATTCGCGAGCCAGTGATGGAGTTAGGTGTGGCCAATGGATCACCAGCTATGACTGTGTGGCACGGATTCCAAACCCTGCACGATTTGCACGCTGCCAAGAACACCCAGGTACCTTATTCGAAACATCTGTAGACAGAGCTAAATGAAACTGAAAGTTGTTACTTGGATCAATATAGAATATCATCATCACCCTTTTGAGAACACTTGTTCATTATGTTTGAAGTTGAAGGCCCACTTGTGAAAGTAGGCGGCGCGATTTGTATGAGTTTGTTGGCAAAACCCGCACGATAAGTTAGCAAGACACGTTTTTAGCCGACGTTCAGGTCGCATTAGGCGGTCAATTCCACTGGCATTTTTTGACAATCCTGGTTGTTTTGACGATTGACCATCATGTGAATTTATCAGAATATTTGGTTGATAAGGATATGCTATAAATATGTTCATCAGATGAGTGTTTTGACGAGGATTAACTGAAACAGAAAGGATGTTTTTAGACAATGCTAACAGAAGTACTGGAGAAGGCAATATTTTGGAGATTGGAGCAGACTTCTAATGGGAAATAATAATAATAACGGCCATTAAAGTGATTTTAGTTAATTCATTTCACACTCCGTTCAAGAAAAACAGGAATGATGAAAATTTGCAAACTAACGTCTGATCTTGTCATCTACTAAGGACCATATTCCATGATTCATAGTTTTAAAAACTTGAAAGTTCATTAAAGCGATGTAATCATTCTTCACCATACTGTTCTAGACAACACAACGTAGTGCAGTAATGAGAAACGTAAAGTGAACGGCTGGAGAAAACTCATTTCCCATATTTAGATTGTTATTCTAGTCTAATCTAGTTTTGATCATATTTCCTGTATGGATAACAACTACAGGGACGAGAATTCGAACATGTTGTTGGGTTGGTGGCCAAGGCCTTGTGCCAGCTGAAGAGTGCAGAGGCAGTGACTGGATTGATGACATGGGCCCACAATGTGTGTGGTCAGAGGTTCTCTTGGATGAATGGAACAGTATCCAAAACCAAGGGGTGGTAAGTGAGAGAACAAATGACAAAACAAATTGACATTAGTAATCAAAATGAACAAAGCCTATTGTTGAGATCCTGACGAACTCCTAGAAAACGAAATTCTGAACATTTGAATCATTTGTTTTCCTATTTTATGTATTGAGTGAATCATTCACTCCTGTTGAATGCAACCGAGCAAAACTTTTGTACTTCTGTTTGTAGTGATTTCAAAATACACCTTGAATAATCCTGGAAATATCTCCAAAATTCCGTGGAAACACCTGGATTCTACGAACCTTGTAAATACGTCGGAATGTAATATGCTTAGAGTAATAGTATCCGATTTGTTGTTAACTGAGCCTTTTGAATTTGGCACAGGTTTGAAAAAGCAGCAAAGGAGTATCAAAAAGTTCTTGATGAGTCGTTGGGTTCAAATGAGGAACTGAAAGGTGAAAATTCAAAGCAGCAAACAAATAACAATCACTTGATCAACCCAGAAGTTGCAGAGTTTTTGGTGAATGAGGTAGGTTGATGCATAAAGTTTTTCTTAAGTGCCGGTGTTTGACAATTTCATCTTCATTTCAAGAAAAGTGTATATCACAAAACAATCTTACCTATATATTAATGTACAACCTTTCTGATGCAAATCCAGCATTTTTATGTGACGATTTTTGTACTTGTATTTCTTGAGTCGATAAAGTTATATACTATCCCAAAACTGTAGTTCTTCAAATTTTATGGCTCGCCTGCAAAACCTCGTGTGCATCTGACAAAAGTTACTTTATTTTTATAGCGCTTTTTCCTAAGGAGCCCATAAGCACTTGGCAATTTTTTTTTTTAATTTTGCTCTAGATTGTTAAGTAACTGATACGAAATTGTTAATATGTTATGATATTGGTCCTTTGGAAGATTGCTATAAAGAAACATTTATCTTTTTTATTGAACACTTTTTACGAACCTTTCATAGGTTGTGGATTGTTACACAAAACTTTCAGACTGGAGTGAAGTGGACAACTGGCAGAAACACGTTAGTAACCTACGAAAGCAAACTTCAGATGTAAACTTGCAACATTCCCTCTCCGTTAACATGGACATGAACTATGTCAAGTAAGTTGTACTGTCAGTATAAACGTGCACTAAAAACTTGGAATTTTGGTTTTTCTAGATTTGTTTTCCTGTCTCAAGCTGTTTAAAGGGTCTTTGTCGAATAAAAACAGTTTTACTCGCACCGTTGCAGGAAGTATCAAGGATATTAACTGCAAGGAAATTGACATCTGACGTGTTTTAAATTGAGCAAAAATGTACGATAGCATACTTATATACACCCACACTTCGTTTTGTTTGTTTTTATGGTCAAACGTTTTTAAGTCTTGGAACTCGCAAGAAAAAATGCTTCCCAAATAAACCCAAAACACTTTTGAGCAGAATGCGACAAAAATCTGTTGGCAATGTACAATTCAACTGTATCATCATGTGATACCTTCTATTTTTCTTTCCAGGGCTTTGGGTAAATTCGACGAATGCAACTTCCCCTCTGTAAGGGATTACCTTCAGCTGATCCCCGGGGCTGCCTTGAATTCAGTAACAGACAGCATTGCCAAGTCTCCGTGGGCTCCAGATACTCAAGACACTGCTGAAGGGCCAGTGTTTAATCCTTGCTGGGCCCCTGAACAGGTCGCACAGGCATCCCAGCTGGCTTTGATGCAAGCTGAGACCTTGTACTGGATCTGCTATGCTTCTGGGACGACTAACAACAAGAAGAAGGATGCAGCTGGGACAAAGGATGTCAAAGTCCTGTAAGTGTGTGTGTGTATGTCTGTGTGTGTGAGTGAGTGAGTGAGTGAGTGAGTGAGTGAGTGATTGATTGATTGATTGATTGAGTTAGCGAGTGAGTGTATCTGTGAGAGAGAAAGGGAGAGAGAGAGAATGGAACCTTAGGAACACACAATTTTTTAAAAAGCATCTGATTATAAATGAATTGTACTGTCTTTTAGAAAGCAAAACAGTTCCTTTCATCGCTAAATGTTCATAATCGGGATTTTTAAATCTGTTGTCGTAAACCATCAGAAATGCGTCTTCATGCCATCACTTACTCGTCATTCTTTTCAAACCTTTTCAAAACAAAGGAACTGTTTGTCTATATAAGTTGTTGAACTTTTGTATGTAAAAATTGTTTTAATTGAGTACACTGACAGCATTCAACTGCTATTGAAATTATTTTAAGAAAGAGATGTAACTAATAGTGCCAGGAAGGCGTAATGCTTTTGAAAACACTCAAAAACGAATGGCCACTTTTTGTGCTTCGAATCCATTCACGTTGCAACATCTCTAACAACTTCAAGAGATATTGTGAGATCTAAAATTGTTAAGAACCTATTACATAATCACTGGGAGTTGTTTTTGTGGAGGTGATGACATGAACTAGGTTTTGCAGTCGGAATATCATTAAAAGTAATAACATTTCAGGCAAGCTGTCAAAGACTTTATCAAACAGAGTGAAATGCTTGCAATTGGAGCCTTGAGAGTGGGTGTTCTCGATTGGCCGCCCAACGTGTCTGCTTCCCAGTGTCTAAACATTCAGTATGCAGCTGTGTTGGAGGATGCAATCGTGTCTGGTGCACAGGAGGTAAGCACGTATACTACATGTACATATTATTCATACAGATTCTCGCACACTATTAGTTCTAATTAAAATGGTTTCTGCAAGTTGACAGAAGAACACAAGGAACACCAGGGGTCGAAACTGGTGTGGTTATCTGCCCATCCTGATTTTTTTTAACCAGCCCAATTCAAGTCCCAGTCGGTCTAGCGAAAACGAAACCAGCCGGAACGAAGTACGTAGTCAAACATGAAGTAAACATTTTAACAACATTACCATCCTGTGATTCACCCTTAGAAATGAAACGAAATTAACTACAAGTGAGAAGAGCAACACGTGAAAAGGACACTGGCTTCCTGTAATAATCATTAAAGGTTAAACAACCAGGAGATTCAGACCTTATAGAAATATTTTACATGATTCGCAGTCTTACAAAAAAATCATTTAACCACACTAATAGCACATACAAACACACAAACTCCGAGCATATCAGTAAGACCTAAATTACCTGTAATACTGCAAGGGACGGCAGTAAATCCTAACGAACAGCAGTCACGACAATAGATAAAAGTTAGTTAAAATTAATGAACTCCCCTTTCAACTTTTGTTTAAATGTTTTTAAGCTGGGCCCGGTTGTATGAAGAGTGGACAACTTTAACCAGCGGATAAATCCCTTTTCAGTGGATAAAATTTGCTCGTTATCCACTCAAAATCAAGAACGCACCAATTTTATCCGCTGGATAGGGATTTATCTACTGGATATAGTACAACCGGGCCCAGGACTGTTAAATGTTTTTCCAATTGAATTCCATATTCTTTGGCATTGGGCAATAATCCATTATAAATTTAAAACATAAATATCTGGTAAGGTCACATAGTTAAAGTTTGAAAGAGCAGAAAATACTACAGTTTGGATTTTCTAGTGGTTGAGCAGAAGGTAAATTAATACCTCCTTCTTCGTCTTTCACTTTGAAAGGTGACTAAGAACTCGCTGGTGTTTCTACATGGTGATAAGACGTTCAAGGCAGACCCAACCCAACATGATTGTTCAGTTCTATGCCAAGCGGTTTGCTTTGCTCAGCACATGCAGCATCTTGGGATGCATCACGCAGTATCCCGTGACGAGACCGCGAAACAGTTCGCCACTCTTCAGCTTGCAACAGCCAGACTTGCTCGCAAGCAGTGCAATTATAAGCTTGCTCAGAAGTTTCTTATTCAGCAACTGAAGCTTCTTGGAGGCTCTGTAAAAACTCCAACAAATTCAAAGAACAGTCTTGTTGAACCGTTGATTAATGGATTGTCGAGTTTGCCAAAGAACCACTCAGTTTCTCAGGTGGAACTCTTGAAGGTGAAAAGAGAATGTTCCAAGCTTGCATTTACTTTGGGATACGCATCGGAAGCAGTTGGTATGCTTTGTGAAAGTGTTGCTGAGTTTTCTGCAGTCGGACAGTACAACTGGAACATCTCGAACCTCAATGCAAGATCACTGTTGACATTATCAAGGTGGTTGTTGGCTGATCGCAAGCTTCTTGGCACTGTAACCAAATCGAATGGCAATGGTAGCAGTTCAGTTTTCTCCAAGATTAGTGCATTGTGTGATATTGAACTGAACTATCAGGGTTGTGGCCAGAGCATTCTTGTTCCAAGAACAACTGGGACTAACGACGATTTTCCAGGACCAGAAGGCAGTAGCAATGTTGCAGCAGGAGTGAATGATCTGGAGTCGGTCTGCGGACAGTTGTTACATCTCAGCACTATGCAGTCTCCAGACCTTGGGAAGGCCTGGTACAGTTTGGCTGGATGGTGTTATCGCTGGGGTAGAAAAACTGTGGAACAAGCCAGGTAAAACTTTCTTAGTTAAATAACTCTTGTATTACTCTCTAACATTTGTGTGTGTGAAATTGAAATTGAAATATGACATCCTGCCTTTTCTATGCAATTCTCTGCTTCAGCTTAAATGGTACCATAGAATTGTTACCAAAGGAGAAAGCGAAAGTCCAAGCAAGTTTGCCTGAGGTATGTACTTTGATGTCGAAACAAATATCCTAGCTTTCCAGTTAAATAATGTTAAAACTTCCTCGAGGTATTTGTCTGTTGTACCTTAACATGCAGATGTAGTGGCAATGGAGATGTTCAAACACCTAACTGTAATCCTGCTTAGTTAAGTCTTGACTTATTCTGGAATTGTTTTGCAGGGTGTGGCCGAGGCGGATATGGATTCTGTACTGTCCATCCTTGGGCAGGCGCACTCTTCTGCTATGGTCATGGAAGGAGAAGATATTGGAGACGATGAGCAGGTACAAGTGCATCTTACTAATAATTTGATTTGTAAATGAAATCAGTCATGATCATAGGTTGTTTAAATGACTTAACTAATGTGTAAATAATGCTACAAATCTGTCAGTTTAACTTTGCTTTTAAGTGGTTCAGTACCACACTACAGTTAATTCCCAGCCACGCCCTACCGAGAGTTGTTGATCTCTTGTACTTTTTGACAGCGTGAAAGTAAAATGATTTCCACTATACATTACCATTTTTCCCACAACAGTTAGTGTTATTGTAGGGATCATTTAATGTTAGGGTAAGAAGACTGAAGCGTTTTTGAAGGGGTTCTTTTGTGTTGATGTAATGCTCTTCAGTTTGTGGCAATCTTTTTCAAGTTAGCATCAGCTGTTTTAAACTTAATGAGCTCTTTTATCGAGTATGCAAGAAATTGTCTATAGAAGTACAATATTTTAGCTGAAAGAAACTGTCCGTTCTTTTGATAGAAAAAGTTATACTTTTATCTCAGTTCTAATTTCAGTTCCCATTAAAAAATGATTTCAAACAAGACTACTAATGGCGTTTCGATGTCAGAAAGACACAATATTGCGCCGCTATGTGTCCAAACTCTTCTACGAGTACATGTACCACCACTACAAAGTATATCCATTCTATTTTGATGTTTTCAAATTTGAAATTTCAGAGAGGATTTAAAATTTTGCGGAAAGTGGGCATATGGGGTAGATTTAAAGAAACTGCATCCCATATTGATGTGGTCTGTCGCCTCAAGACTTATCGTATTCCAGCCGGTTGTGGGCTGTGCACAGAGGTCAAGCAAGGACCGTATAGCGGCTGCTAGAGGCACCTCTATGTGTGTTCGATTCGACCTGTGAGCTGCATCTTCGATAACTAGCAACCATACCTTTACCCCCTTGTTTGAATAAAAAATCCGAGATGTTGAGAGAGTAAGAAAAAAGATGTATATAATTATTTGTAAGGCAGTGCAAAATCACAAGGATAAGGGAATAGCAGTTGCCTCAAAACGTATAAACTAACCACAACTGGTTTTCACTCAATCTCCAGGGATTCAAATGACAAAGGGCATGGCAGCCATGTTGGAGCCCCCAACAAAAGAAACTAATTACATCTCCATTGTAAAAGGGCACCAACATGGCGGCCATGACGTCACACGAAAACCAAGAATTGGCAGTTGTGATGAAATATGTCTTTAGTGGGAAAAGTGGATTTCCTCTCGTGGTCGCATTTATTCCACACACTCCGTATATGTTTATAATTCCCACGTCTTTATGTCTGTATTTTATAGGAATACCATGACGGCATAGATGTGACAAGAAAGCAGCTTCTTTTGACGTGTCCGATCCTACAGCAAGCTGACGCCTTGTGCCTGGACAAACTCTTGTCAGTGTGGAAGGGTGTACAAGACAGAACATTTAAACACTATCACTTTGCTGTGAAGGCATATTTTATGTACCTCCGAATGGGTGATGGGGTGAGTATTTGTTCAGACAATGATTTTAATAACGCCCTTTGTACCTTTATCGTGTGCAGTTACTGGAGACAGTACCTGCATAAGACACGTGTTGTAGTAAACAATTTCTGTACCAATGGAGGTTTCTGGGCAACGACCCCACCCACTCCTCCCCTAGACCTTAACCTAATCCCAATCTAAGGGGGGAGTGGTAACGTTTAAGTACAGACTAAAATATGCAGTGATTTTGAGTTTCTGCCAGTTTAAAGCTAATGCTTAATTTGAGGAAACAGTTGCAAGAGAAGCACTTTGTTAAATCACTTCTAACTGCTGCTGTTTTGAGACGGAGTCAGTGTGGCTCACTGGTTTGTCTCCTTGACCCCGAGTCTTGAGTTCGAGTCCAGTACCCACTCGGATATCTGCTTGGACCCAGTAATCCCGAGTTTAAACAAACCTCTGGGTCACATATGTGCAAAGCCTACTGGAGTGCCTTCTACCAGTTAGAGATTTGGACCAATGTACTTTCCATTTGATGTTTATTCGACGTTTACCAGAGTGTTCCCAATAAGTGGATTTGAATCTGCTAAATAATACTATGGCACTCAAATATAGTTATATATTTTTTGTATTATTTACTAACTTAAAATAGTATACTAGTTCAAATTGATTCACTCTATGAACGTTACTGAGTAGCTGTGGGTTGTAACAAGCCTTTTGTATTCATATCTAATAGTCGTCAAGGAAACTTGCAAGTGATAAGTCTGATGGCGATGGACAGAAAGTATGTCGTGGTAGTGTGGATGATGACAGCAATGTGACAGCCACGCTGAGGTTGCTGAGGCTGTTGGTAAAACATGCAGGGGAACTTAGATCAGAGCTTGAAGAAGGTCTTGCCAGTACCCCAACCCGACCTTGGAAAGGTAACACAACTTAGAGAGCTCTGCAGTATTCACTTGATACTAATACCTTATAGGTAGCTATAGCAAATCCATAAAACTTTTTAATTTTTTTCAATAAGTGATTGGTTTTAAGAAAGACGTCATGATTGCTTTTTAGTAGATTAAACTTTAATTATTTTAAGCTTTTCTTACTCAGCCCCATTCAGTATTCCTAAGTATGCTTGAATAAGCTGTACTGAAAATTAGTTCCATGTTTGCTTAGATTTTGTCATGAAAATGAGGTGTGAAAGGTAGGGGTAAAGAAACAAGATCTTGAGATATAAAAATGTTGCGATTTATGTCATCATTGATGGAAAGGTTGACCCTGTCTCGTTAGGGTGCAGCCAAAGACAGGTGGTTCCATTTCCGCTTGGAACAGTTTAGGTTTTTTTTTAATTTTCGGTTTCTCTGACACTTATCTCTGGTTGCATCCTACCACGTCAAACTTAACCCATCTCATGATGATCATAAAAATGACCTTGTGTTAATTTGTAAAACGACGTCACAATCTTTTTGTTTTTTGTTGATTCATAATAAGCACCAATTGAAAATCGTTCCTTAGACTTTTCTTACTGGTCAATATACAGTTTCTGTTGTTTTCTGTAAATACGGTAGTTGTGTGTCTCCTCCAATTATAAGTCGTTTTCATTGTATTTGTTGTCGCAACATCAAAATCGCCCTCAACTGTGCAATTATCTTCATCTTTTTTGAAGACTGCCAAATTCCCATGCCTCATTTCCTGTATAACACTTTGATATTTTTTATTTGTAGACATCACACCTCAGTTGTTTTCAAGATTGAATCACCCCGAGAGCTACGTCCGTCAAAGCGTGTCTGACTTGCTGTGCCGGGTGGCAAAGGATGCAACACACCTCATCGTCTTCCCAGCAGTTGTAGGATGCACAACAGCTCTGCCGCAGTCTCACAGCACAGATAAAGATGCAGAAGGTTCTCCATTTTCGTTTGGATGACTGGATGCTTTAGAATATGTTCTAATTCCAAACAAGTAACAGCAGGGAATTGCTGCTCAAGTTCCACTGATTGTTCTGCTTGTCAATCACAACAACATAATTTTGATGTGATTGTGGCAAAAGCATAATTTAGGATCTTTGATTTCCATGGTGCGAACTGCAAATTCACTTTCTTGTACTTATCAATCGTCCTTATTTAAGGAAAACCGTCGTAATTTTAAAGTGTCCAGATTAGAAGATATAAGAAGTTTTGACTTTTTTACAAAAAAACAATAATGATAATATCGTAATAGGAGGAAGAGTTCTTCTGTTGACGTTTTTGTCCCGTAGAGATCAACATACCTTATGCAAAATGACCAAGAAACGTGGTTCGACTAGCAGAATAGCTTTTTCTTTGCTCTAATTTCATTATGAATCGATGTAAGCATCTTTGATTGTGGGCTTGGTGTTTCTGTTTTAGACATTTCAGTTTCCGCAGTTTTGTGACTATACCAGTAACAAAAAGCAATGTTGTTTAACCTTTGCTAAACAGGTTCATTCATCTCTAACATTCCCATGTGGGTTCCAAATTCTGGTGACAAAGTATTCAACGATGAAGCAAGTCAGCCACTCAGCCAAGACGGAGCAGAAAAGCCTGCTGCAAGATGTGACAGCGACACTATCTTGCAAAGCTGTTTCCTCTCTATTGTTGACTCCCTGAGGAGCTGCAATCCGCAGCTTATATCTGAAGTACAAGGATTCATCCAGGAGTTACGGCGCGTCACGTTGCTATGGGAAGAACTCTGGCATGGCTCTTTGATTCAAACCCATCAGGATGTCACTCGACGGCAGCACCAGTTGGAGGAAGAAGTCAAACGGGTGATGCACAATCCAAACTTGACTGCCCAGCAGAAGTCGGCATTGATAAGGGAAAAGCATGTTGCCATTATGAAACCGGTAAGTTCGGCAGCAGTGTCTTTGCCATCCTCAACAATCAACATTTGCTTTTAAAAATGGCAAAATGTAGTAAGGTATTCCTCCTTTCATTCCGATTCAGATTTTACGTTAAAAGTTAAGGGTTTTATCACACTGGGTCTGCTTATCTTGCTTTTCTTCGTCCACTGTGAAAGGGCAGTCGCATAATTTTTTTGGTCGAAACTGGATTTCGAGACGCCATCTTGGAAATTTGGCTATTGTTTTTCTCTTACCAGCTCGCACGCATGCGCAGTCGTTATTCTGACATGTCACGTTAATGTAGTTTCAAAAAGTTAGTTTAGTTATGTATTAAGACAAGATTAAGACTTGTAGTCATGCTTGTTTGTTTCGTAACCCTTTTCGAGCAGCAAAGCTAAGGTGTTTGACCTTTCGTGGTTTTCTATCTGCGCTTTAGATTGTTTGACCTTTCGTGGTTTTCTATCTGCGCTTTAGGTTGTTTGACCTTTCATGATTTTCTATCTGCGCTTTAGGTTGTTTGACCTTTCGTGGTTTTCTATCTGCGCTTTAGGTTGTTTGACCTTTCGTGGTTTTCTATCTGCGATTTAGGTTGTTTGACTTTTCGTGGTTTTCTATCTGCCCTTTAGGTCGTCTTTGGCCTGGAACAGCTCCAGGCAATCACCTCGCAACACGCTCACACGCCGCATGAGCAGTGGTTCCAGAAGACATACTCCACTGTCATCGAGAATGCATTGGAAGCTCTTAGAAACCCAGCAGAACCGACCAACCCAAAGGCCAGTTGGGAACCGTTCAAACAGGTATGCATATGTGATAGCAAATATAGTAATAGTAACGGTAATAGTAATGGTTTTGGTAATATTTTTTAAAAGTAAAAGTATTAGTAACAACTGTGAAAAGCTGAAAATTTAGATGTTTTTGTTTAGATAAAAATCGTAAATATGGTAAAATTGAAGTAGTAAAATGGTTATAAAGAAATGCCTTGCTAAAAAGCAACGTCTTGAGTTGGCGTTTTCAAATGTCCCATGACCTAGAATTCTTAACGTTGGTTGGCAGCGAATTCCACAGAGTACCCACTTTCTCTATTCATAAGATGTGTAAAACTATCTCAAAATTCGTTGAATTTTGCAAAACATAGGCGGTAAGAAGACTGCAGTGCTCGAATCGTAAGCACGGTGGGAGTCTCTGTATTTCTTTCATTATTGAGTGGTGTTTGAAATCAAATCAAATACACCATTATTAATGTGCCCTGGTGGCGCTTTTCGTGTTAGTTTTGTAGTTTTAAAGATTCTAACGTTTTCCTGTAACTCCATACAAAACCACAAGTCATGTACCCATATGAACGTTATCATTCTAGAATGATATTTGAGGCATTACCGTCACACCGATTGGTAAGTTTTCAGCTCTGAGATAGAAATATAGCTCATCGTTATCGTATATTTCACCTTGTGTTAATGCTTCGGTATATTCAACAGCTTCTTCAAGCCTTTCAAGCAAGGTCCCAGAAACGATCTTCCTACTTGCTGCGTATGGAGGAAATCAGTCCGTATCTTGCAAAAATCAAATCTTCTGCCATTTACATGCCAGGCCAAACACAGTTCAGTGGTCAGGTAAGCCTCTGCTCGACATCTGTTGCATTGTATTGTACGTGCTGTGCCGTGCTAGCTATGCTATGCTTTGCCATGGTGTGCTATGATGTGCTGTGCGGTGCTGAGATAGTCTGTGCTAAGCAGTGCTGAGCTGTGATGCGATGTGATGTGATGTGATGCAATGTGATGTGGTGTGATGTGATGTGATGAAATGTCATGTGATGTGATGTGATGTGATGTGATGTGATGTGATGTGATGTGATGTGATGTGATGTGATGTGATGTGATGTGAT
>JAOBYE010421087.1:0-14049 GCA_025403585.1 Parazoanthus swiftii
ACAAATAAGGTTTAACGGGCAGAGGGGTCGTGCACATTTTGTTAGAAATTTTGTTTATCAAAATTACCAACCTTGTTGCTGAGTTGATTTTCGTTAAGGAATATACGGTCAAGTGCACTAGTTTTGCTAAAATATCTCGTTTGTTACGTGGCCGCAAGTGAAGGCTACCTGTAGCCTCCAGTTAATAACTAATCCATAGCATTATGACTGAACAGGATAATTTCTTTTGAAGAATTTCACGAATATCGAATTATGCATGCTTGCAGGTGGACGGACTACAATCCACGGACCCAGTTGAAAAGAAAAAACCTGAAGGAGCGATACCTGGTCCACGGGTTTGGATCCACGGATTTTTACCCACAAGTTTAACGGAGTTTTGTCTTTATTTTGGAGAAAAATATTTGTTATGGCTGAAATTCTTGTTATTTTCAGGCCATGTGCATAGTGGTGTATAGAATCACCGAGCAATTTTCTTGTCTTCCCCTAAAATAAACTGTTTCTGAATTTTTAACGCTTTCCTACATAGTTCTTGATTTTTTAACACTTTTTAACACAAATCAAACGTTCATTTAATCATTACATATAGTCTGTCATTTTCACTAGTTTTTTATCTCTTACAGTTCTCTTGTAAAGATGCAGGAAGCTGCCGCTAGTTACAAATACAATTAAGCGATTGCATGCGGAAGTTCCAAACCAAACCACTGATTAAAAACCAAGTATCGCTAAAAAATTTTGAACAAAAATCCAAGTATAACTACAATATTATTAATGAGAGCGTCGGCCAAAGTCAACAGCTGAACTTATTGTTATAAGTAGTACAGAGCTATGTTTTCACGTACCTCGGAAAAATGCAAAATTCACTAAAGGAAGAAACAAGCCAAATGCAATGCCAAATGCAATGTGACTTTTAAATACATTCGTGCGCAACATTGAGTGCAACCAGTTTCTCACGGCCTCCATAACACCAGTGCTGAACCGGTCTTTGCGAAATCTCACTGTTTATATGGTAAAGAAACTGATGAAAACCCGCGTCCGACATAAATTTGCATATTCCGTTCTCACTACAGACAAAGGAAACCTGGATGATTGACATAATTGTTCACGCGTTACGTGCTGCGTGCTTAAATATTCATATTCGCATGGGAAGAGCGCAAGAGTTTGAAAGATTTCCCTAACCGTTCAAAATAACAAAACAATCTCGAAGTGTTTGCATAAGAGTTTTGTAGCCGTCGGGTTTTAGCACCATTTTTAAAAATTCCCGCTGCGGAACACCGATGTTTTTCCCTGTTATGTGACTTGTTTTTGGCGGTGTTCCCGCATTTACGAGCCGGTTTCCGCGCGACACTCGCGAAATTTTCAAATTTTAGATATTTTACCCAGACAACCTCTATGGTGAGTTATGTTTAAAAAAAAGCATTTAAAGGTTCAGCTGCGCTTTATTTTTTCCACAGTCGAGAAAAGTTTGAAAGACGCCATTATGGCGTCCGATCACTCGCGAAACCAGCTGAAATTGTTCCGTTTATTTCTCGCTCGTTTGGAAAAACGCAATAATATCTAACAACATCCTTTAGACACAACATCAGATACCTCTCTGCAAAACACTAAATTTGGTTTGAATAGTTGTTAACAGAACAATGTTTGAGGCAGAGCATAACTTTTTGGAAATAATGAACTTGCCTGCGCGCGATGTTGTTTTCTGTCGTTACCATATTTAAAGTTAGCCCCGTATCTCGCCTTCGCGGTAATGACGCCAAATAATTTTTAACTGCTACTGTTACCGGAGAAAAACAACTTTTACTCACGATACTAGACTATTATACAGCTGCGGCACTGAACAGGACCATAAACAAAGTTACCAGACTCGAGAAACTCGTGGGTTAGTATGATCAACAAGGGTTGATATGGTACGTTTTTCGCCAGCTTTACATCTAACCATGCATACGGCGAAAAACATACCATATCAGCCCTTGTTGATCATAACCCATATTCAGCTCACTCGCCAACGTAAAACAGCTTTTTTCATAACTATAGTCTTCCGAGAAACGCATGCTCAATATGTTCGTTTATAAACAATGCTATCATGCTTTATTTTTTTCAAAATCGAGGAAAGTTTGAAAAACGCCATTATGGCGTCCAATCACTCGTGAAACCAGCTGAAAATGATCTGTTTTCTTCTCGCTTGTTTGGAAAAACGCAATAATATCTGACAACAGCCTTTAGACACAACATCAGATACCTCTTGCTCTCTCCAAAACTAAGCTAAGGTTGTTTCACAGCATGTCCGCCATCTTGGCCGCATCTTGGATTTATCGAAAATTTATTTTTGTGAAAATTGCCGCAAACCTGACAGGGGCGGAGTTAGAAGAGGGGTCGATAGAGGCCCCTTTTTGTCGGCAATTTTTGTAAGAGTTCTTAAGAGAACCACTGAAAAAACTCAACTGGAGCGTTCGCCCGTCCCTTTCCAAAATTTCTGGATCTCCCTTCGTTTAGTTTTGTGGTTTCTTGGTTTTGATATCGTGAACCCTCGGACATGTTCCACAGAAAACCATGCCAGTCAAAACTTTATAATCAATAAAGATGTCTTTTATTGGTAACTGGATAAACATTCCAACTTACATCTTTCATGTTTAGTAATCCAACAGTTGTAATACTTACAAGAGCTAAACCAGAGAAACAATGACAAATGGACCTACATCTTCAAATTATAAAGTAATTCGTGAAAGATAGGAGTACAAATGCATGCTGTTTCCAACTGTTTTTGTTGGAACGTTTCAGCTTATCTGATTGGTATTAGATTCGAATGCACCATTTATCTCCTGTGAAAAGCTGAACAACCTGTCACAGCAACAAACAGTGAAATGAGTCAAATGATTGAACACCGTAAATGCAATTACAAATATGCAACCTGTTTTCGTTTACTTGCCACACCCGCGCAGTTGCCATCTTTTAAATCAGCCCAGTGTGCAGGATTTTGGATGGAGGAAGAACAGGGAGGTGGAATGGAGACGGAGGGGAGGGGATGGGCAAAAGAGCGTCTAAGGTGCGGGAATTCTAGGGAATGAATTTCAGATTGTATGAAAACGCATTTCCTTGCATTTAAGTCGTGGTTTGAAACAAAATCGGAGGTTTTCAAATTAGCAAAAACCTGACGCGTTCTTAATTAACCTCAGGGCAATTTGCTGAACATGATACTTTGTTATTGTGATTGACAATCAGTAACAAAGTAAAGAAAGGGGAGGGGACGAGTAAAATAAAAAATACCAGTACATGTACAGTTAGCTAGAGTGCTCTATAAAACGTTTTCCAACACTGATTGACTGACTATACCCATCCAAACACTTTTCACAAAAGTTGCACCAACTATTGAAAGTGCGAAGTTTTACCTTTTGACCGAATACCAAAAGCTTTGGTAAAACTGTTATTTGTTTGCTAAAACATCTTTTGAAACTAATTAGGTGACGTCACAATGGATGACATCATCCAACAAGTCACGAAATTTCTGTGTTTAACTTTTCGCTTAAGAGTAACTAAATGCTGAAAGTTTTACAATGGGTCTTATGTAATTTGTAGTTTCAATCGCTAGATGCTGTTATTTTACCCTTTTCAGTATCACAAGTCAAATACGACTAAAAACTAAAACCCTCATCATGGTTGCCATGGAAACTGCTTAGACACCACGTAACTACGTTTAATTGAAAGTACAAAGGAAGCTGATCATATGTGCCAAATACCATTTCAATGGGATGAATTGTGACATTAGCAGAGGGGTCCAATTGTCCCCCCCCCCCTTAGGTGTTTGTGTAACTGTTTTTTGTTCAGAGCTGCTGGGTTGATTAAAACAAAGTGCGTTTTGCCGCTTAAAATGACTGCCGTATCACTTTTGACCCTCCTCTTTTGAGGTAGGCAAAAAACAAAAGAATAGGTTATTTCGGACCGTTCATGTCTCACCGCAGCTGCTTAACGGAGGCCGCTTAATACAGGATCAATTCAAGATTCCACTATATCTAAAATCAACTCTCGGTCGATGACAAACAATATTATATGTTTCTGCTTCCATGTTTTTGTGAGAACACATGTATATATTTCGTGCAGAAATCCCGACTAGTGGGAATTGCTTCTGTTTTTTGACGTGGACCGGTTAACTGCATTTAACTTCAGACAGTGATATCTCAGTGCTGTCTTGTACTTTCTTTAAAATTTTGACTTTTTTTAGGCTTTACATTTTTATTACTTAAAAAGAAATCGCCCGATCCTGTGGGGGGAGTGCATGCAGAACCCCGAATTGCACTCCAAATTGTTCGGGAATGTAGGTAACTTCCTTCATATATACAAAACTTCCACTGCTGTCGCTGTAGCGTAGTTCTTGATGCCGCGTAACCACGGTCCCCCTCGCTGGTGTTTCACCGCAATAAACTGTTGTCGCACTTGAGGCAAGAGGCCTTCCAGCGATGAATCTAGTATTAATACAGTACAACACGGCAACAACCGAAACTGCAATCATGACACCATATGGCCAGTACTTGAACCATGCATCTGAAAGATAGGTAGTTGGTTGGTTGCCGAAATTGATGCTCTTCGATTGGGCTCTAAGTATATCAGTTTTACAGAATTTTAAAAAAGAACCTTTTCAACAGGACTTTGATCCCATTTCTGGGAAGCTTAGATTTTTTATAGTTCCCCATATCTTACCACCATAAGTTTTAGTTCGATGGATAGTGGTGTCAAAGATTTTATTCGCTAAGAGAATAGTTTTGATATGTTTGTACTTGTTTATGCATGTTTCTAAGAGTGGACAAATCTACGATAGGTGTCCCAAGAATCAGCCAACTATTTACACCAACCTTTAACAATTGTTTTCAACCAGTGATTAATGAAAGGAATTTTCCCAGATATCCATTGGATAGAAGGGGAAAGAAATTGATCCTTGAAACTTTCGTCTGGTTTCAACACTTTCGACGCCTGCAAACAGTTCATTGACTACCTCGAGAAGCATAATATCCTTTATGAATACCAGTTTGGCTTTTGTAGAAATAGCCGACAACCTACGGAAGGCCACAGATAACAACGCATACTCTTGTGGAGCCTTTCTAGATTTATCCAAAACTTGTGGTATCACGCAAGGTGGTTCGCTCGATCCAACATTATTTTGATATACATAAATGACCTGCCCAATTGCTCAATATTCTCTTATTTAGAATATTTGCTGATGATACAAATGTGCTCGCCACTGCGAGTGAACTCAAGACTCTGAGCAACTTATGAACACAGAGTTGAAAGTAGTAAAAGTCTGGTGCGACAAACAAAATTATCAACCAACTTCTCAAAAACAATTTTCATGATTATAAAATTAACATAAAAATTGAAAATGTAAATGGGACTTGTTCTCCTCTAGAACGAAAGGACCGCATCAAATATCTTGGTGTATTAAACGATGAAACATGCATAGAATTGGCTTTCTATAAAGGGGGTTCGCTAAACAATCATAAACGGTCAGTGCCAGTCTGTGGCATAGTTATGAAGCGCTGTTAATTCTTCAAATTCAAATCGACCAAAAAACTTATATATAGCTAATTTCAGTTTTGAAAACAAGATATAATGTGCTTCATATTAACACCAAAATCATCCCTAGAATCCATGTACCAGTTTGGTTTTGGGACTTTTTCTTCAAAGATGCAAACTTCGTGTCTTTAATGGCCTGTTAAATCTTCGAGCCTAAATTTACCAAGAAACTATTTTCAGTTTTGAAAATTAGATATAATGTGTTTCACATTACACCAAAATCAGTTCTAGAATCCATGTACCAGTTGGGTCTCTCGACGGATGAAAACAGCCTAAGGCTAAAACCGACCTTTTGATTGAAGACGAAAACTTCGTGTATTTTATATCCGAGTGTTTTTCTCCGAGGGCTTTCCGTTTTTCCTCCCTCCACAAAATTGGCTTTCACGCCCATATCTGTGCCGTCAAGCAATTAAAACACAGGACACTGGCTTTGGAGAATGGGAAACCACTCACAGCGTTAAGACGTTAAATAAAGTTTAATGGGCAAAATGAGCCCTTAGCACCAAGTTTGGGGAAAAATACCAGCAGAGAATTTTAAAAAAATAACGTAAAACGTCATGACGATTTCTGAAATACTCCAAGCCATTTCTCTTGTGAAATGGAGGGAATACGTTTTTTCTCTAATGTGTCAGACATCCATTTTAGAGTACTCCAAAAAGAGTCCGTGTATGTCTCTTTTTTCAGCTCTTTACACTTTTCAGCTTTGTATTTTCTTTGTTTATTCTTATCTAGAAAGAAACTCTTTCAGCATTTTATGGTAAGCCTCTTTGTCTGTGCTAACACTGGTTGGGTCCGGCTATGTTTTTCATTTGCTAATCCCCGCATTGCACGCCTTTTCAATCTGCATTCTTTGTGAAACCACCTTTTAGTAAGAATATCTTTGTTTTATCGTTTTTAAGTATCTTTCGTTTGAGAAACTGTGACGCAGCACTGTGTTAAATATTTATCTGCTAAGATTTGTGATTTGGGTGACATCAGTGCCTAGGTAAAAGAGTTGGCAGGTTCGCTGTCCCAAACAAATTGAGTCGGCATTTTTTCTTATTTTCGCAAGTCTAAACTATCTTCCTTATTGGTTCCAAGTTCTGATTTGGTAACGAACAAAGTCACGATTTGGCTACGATCTAAAACTGATGTTGGGAGGTTGACAATAAAGAATTTTAGAAAAACAGACAGACAGAGAGAGAGAAAGACAGACAGACAGTCAGACAGAGAGAGAAACAGAAAGACAGACAGACAGACAGACAGACAGATAGACAGATAGACAGACAGACAGACAGAAAGATCGATAGTTAGATAGACAGAGAGTGAGACAGACACACAGACAGAGTACGATAAAAAAAATACATCTAAGTATAACTGGGTTACACATAGAACACAGAACTCAACTCACAGACTCGTAAGGAGCTAAGACGGAACTGAATACCAGTACCCCCTTAGTACTCTGAATTGAGCAAAGAACTTACATAAAAACGCATACACACCTGAACATTCTACTGGTGCACAGATTTGGCGTTCCGTCGAGTTTCCGATACACTCCTTTCCACCATAAGCGGGTGGCGGGTTTGTGCAGCTACGATAACGCGAACGATACCCTTCCCCACATGTCCTGGAACACGGGTTCCATGGGGAGAACTCGGACCAACCACCGTCGACTAAAAAAAGTTGATAAATACGATAACAAAATAAAACTAAGTTACTTGCCTATAAAAACAACAAAATTCAGCTCTCGAACTCTCTAAGGGCTGTAAATACCAGTACCTTAATTTGTAGTTATTTGGAATGAGCGAAGAAGCTACGTAAGAAAGCTTACACACCTGGACATTGTGTTGACGCACAGCTTTGGGTTTCCACCGATTGTCCGATGCAATCCTTTCCCCAGTAGGCCGGTGGCGGGTTTGTGCAAGTACGAGAACGCTCTTGACTCCCTCCCCCACATGTCTTGGTACACTGGCTCCATGAGGTAAACTCGGACCAACTACCATCGACTAAAATTATTGATCATTAGTATAGGAAACACATTTTTTCGAGAAAAAATACCGAAAAAAATACAACGAGCATGTGGGGTAGCGCCGCTAGCGAATTTTTATCGAAACTCAATCAAATTTTCTTAAATTTATTAGGAAACATGTATTTATAGCCTCAAACTGGAAATTATCCAAGAAAAATGTAAGTAAAAAATGGAACATATTTTCTAAATTACAATTTTAGTTCAAACTTTTAATGCATAAACAATTTTGCAAAAATCTTAAGTGATGACATCCGTTAAGGCCGTTAAGTTAAGGTCAAAAGATATCTCATTACTTGGGCTACAGATAAGTTTGAATTCAATTGGTGCATGCAAAGCGTAAGAATTTAGATTGGAAAATCGTCATTGAAAAAAACGCAACAACTGTTTGATGGCAGTAGAAATGGTACCAAAGCTCGCAGTAAAAGTGGCACTAAAAGTGGCAGTAAAACTGGTAGTAAAAGTAGAAGTAAAACTTGCAATTAAAGTGGCAGCAAAAATGGCAGCAAAACTGGCAGCAAAACTGACAGCAAAAGTGGCAGTAAAAGTGGCAGTAAAAGTGGCAGTAAAAGTGACAGTAAAAGTGGCAGTAAAAGTGACAGTAAAAGTGACAGTAAAAGTGACAGTAAAAGTGACAGTAAAAGTGGCAGTAAAAGTGACAGTAAAAGTGGCAGTAAAAGTGGCAGTAAAACTGACAGTAAAAGTAGAAGTAAAACTGGCAGCAAAAGTGGCAGCAAAAGTGGCAGCAAAAGTGGCAGCAAAAGTGGCAGTAAAAGTGGCAGTACAAGTGGCAGTAAAACTGACAGTAAAACTGACAGTAAAAATGACAGTAAAAGTGACAGTAAAAGTGACAGTAAAAGTGGCAGTAAAAGTGACAGTAAAAGTGGCATTAAAAGTGGCAGCAAAAATGGCAGTAAAACTGGCAGTAAAACTGGCAGTTAAAGTGGCAGTACAAGTGGCAGTAAAAAGAAGTGGCATATGCATGGCCCTTCAGGGGTTCCGTAAGTGCTCTAAATTTCCTATGCAAATTCTTCCTTTTTCAATCCATAAATCGAACAAATCGAACACCAACTGCTGTCCTTTTAGCCGACGATAAAATGAACTTTTTCAACGGAAATGAACATTCCATAGCGACCTTTACGAACGCACTTAATTAATCTTTGATTGCTCCTAGTATACTTATACCTCTTGGATTCCCAGCTGACTACCTAGCTCGATTAACTATGCCATTTTCTAAGTAGCTTGTGCTCTGTTCCTGCAATCACCATTATTTAGTTCCTCCTGTACAGGCAGGTAGGCAGGGGGGTGCGCGGGGTGCGTACGCACCCCCTCGGCCCCCACGGACCCAAAAAGGTCCGCATCTGGAGGTTTAATAAGACGATGAAGAAACCCGAATAGGTTTATCGTAACAGTTGGTGCTACAGTAAAGCAAAACGACTAAAAAAATCCGACCTTAAATTTGGCTTTTAAGAGTCCAAACTTACGAAGTTGCACCCCCCCCCCCCCAACAACAAAAATCCTGGCTAAGGGCCTGCTGTATAATTACCCTCTAAGTGCAAAATTAAAGATTGTTTGTTTGTTTGTAAAGAGAAACAAAATTGTTTACAATGACGCATGTTTTGAAAGTAATACTTTGGTTCGCCAACGCATTTTGTTTAGAAACTATAAGAGGCTTCGAAACAATAGAAGTACATCATAAACATTTGAGAACACTAGATTTTATGGTTTGGTACCAGATGATCCGAGTGTGTACGAAATAATTCAAGACTTTCGAAATGGCTGGTTAACTGTCCTTAGCTAAGCAGTTGCGATAGTAACTTAAAATACCGAATTAGTATCTCGAGATGTCGAAGTTTCGAGTTAGTATCAAGAAGCCGAAAATATAAAAACGAATTTATAAATACAATTGACCAAACCGTCAGGTAGAGTGCTCGATACAAGTGTAGAGCGAAGATATAGAATGAAAATTGTTCAAATCAACATTGTTCGTGAATAAAAATTGTTCAAGTCAACATTATCTATATCTTCGCTCAACGCTTATATCGAGCACTCTATCTGACGGTTTGGTCAATTGTACTTATATATTCGCCCCATTGTCGTCGAGTATTCTTCATACCGGAATTGAAACTGTCAATCTTGGCTACTCGACCAAAAATATATACCACGAACAATGTTGACTTTAGCAATTTTTATTCTAAATACGAATTTATGTGTCCCTTGACTGAAGTGAAAGCTTCAGCCAAAATCAATAGCTGAACTTTGAATTGTAGCTACAAGTATCATTATTATAAGCTGTATATTTATGTCTATGAGTTTCACAAATACTCTCCTACCTTCAAGATGATGCAAGTATATGCATAATATGTACACTAAACTATAAAGAAGCAGAACAAAGTTTAAAATTCTTGAAAATTCACAAATCTTGCGGAACACTGAGCGGAACCCGTTTGTGACGTTCTCCATTTTGTTAAATGAATATCGCTCTTATCGGAACAGCACTGTTTGTATGATAACGAAACTGAAAGTGAAAGTAAAACCTGAATTGTTGGTGAAAAATTTATAGGCAAATGACGTCAAGCCACATGCGAGCAAAGCCGTAAGTTTAATTTGTTATGCAAGGCGATTTTGGGGTCAGATTTATAAACTTAAATAAATCGTAGAAATTGGATGAAAAATACTCCTAGTGAAGCTTGGCTGCCAAATATGTTGTCTCTTTCTGTCCATTCTGTTTCTCTGGGTCATTCTAAGGCAATTTAATGGGGGCATCCCTTTGGCCGTTGGGGGAGGGGGTAGGTGAATGTTTAATCATCGCAGTTAACAAAGGAGCCTTTAAGCGTGAGGGAACTGCATTTAGAGCGAACAATGTTAGCTGAACTTTGGGCCCCCCTCCCCTAGCCCTCTCATGTTGACCTCCGATTTCGTGACTTGAGGTTCTTTTGTGTTTTACAATAAAGGCGCCTCCTAAGGGAGCCTTCCAGCGTGATAGAACTGGATTTAGAGTGAACAATGTTAGGTGCACTTTGGGTCCCCCCTCCCCTACCCCTTAATGATGACCTTCAATTTCGTAACTTGAGGACAATAGGGACCGCTCCTTTTGTGTTTTACAATAAAGGCGCCTCCCAAGGGAGCCTTCCAGCGTGACAGAACTGGATTTAGAGCGAACAATGTTAGGTGCACTTTGGGCCCCCTACCCCTAAATGATGACCTTCGATTTCGTGACTTGAGGACAAAAGGGACCGCGCGCCCCTCCCCTAGCCCTCAGATGTTGACCTGCGATTTCGTGAGTTGAGGACAATAGAGACCGCTCCTTTAGTGTTTTAAAATAGAGGCGCCTCCCAAGGGAGACTTTAAGTGCGATAGAACTGGAATTAGAGCGAACATTGTTGGGTGCACTTTCAGCCACCCCTCCCCTACCCCTCTGTGTTGACCTTCGATTTCGTGACTTGAGGACAATAGGGACCGCTCCTTTTGTGTTTTTCAATTGAGGCGCCTCCCAGGAAACCTTTGATCGTGATAGAACTGGATTTAGAGCGAACAATGTTAGGTGCACTTTGGGCCCCCGCTCCCCTACCTCTCTTTGTTGACCTTCCATTTCGTGACTTGAGGACAATAGGGACCGCACCTTTTGTGTTTTTCAAAAGAGGCGCCTCCCAAGGGAGCCTTTAAACGTGATAGAACTTGATTTTTATCGAACAATGTTAGGTGTACTTTGGGCCCCAACCTCCCCTACCCCTCTATGTTGACCAGCGATTTCGTAACTTGAGTACAATAGGGACCGCTTCTTTAATGTTTTACAATAGAGGCGCCTCCCAAGTGAGCCTTTGAGAGAGGTAAACTGGATTTAGAGCTAAAAATGTTAGGTGCTCTTTGGGCCTTCTTTCCCTTACCCGTCTGGTCAGAAGAATGTGGAAATGACGGTCCCCGTCGAAAAGCTAGAAGTGAAGGACAATCCTCTGTGGTACCATCCCAACCATGCCGTGACTCATCCCTTAAAGCCAGGAAAGGTAAGATTGGTCTTTGATTGTGTCGCAAAATTTGAAGAAGTTTCATTGAATAATAGACTTATGCAAGGCTCAGACTGTGGTGGATATTTAACCCGCCAGCAGCAAGCCACATGGGAGGGCCTGGGAAAGGATGATTCGATCCGTGCGCAAAGTTCTTAATCACCTACTGTAAGAACAAGTCGTTTCAGATGAAGTCCTTACAACTGTGATGTCCGAAGAAGCCAACATCTAGAACAGCAGACCATGCCACTGACCACTAGTACTGTTAGTGATGATACACAGGACGACCACCCCTTAACACCAATCTGCTCACTTGCGACCTTGCCCAAACCTATCTTCAGAAATCATCGAAAAGGAAGACATGTTTTGTAAGAAGTAATGGAGGCAAGCACAGTATATGTCCGACCATTTCTTGAGGAGATGGACGAGAGAGTACTTGCTTACCTTGCAAGAAAGGTGGAAGTGAGAACGACCCAAGAAGAGTTTGCAAGCTGGAGACGTGGTCCTCCTATGCAAGACGCCAGTGGCCTCTTGCAAGGACAGTGAAAGTGATGCCAAGCAAGGATGGTCTGGTGCACACAGTAAGAGTGAAGACGAGTCCACCTGTGGTGACGAGAAGTAAACGGCAGAAATGGGGAGACACGAGATCAACAACAGTCATTCTCACCCGCCCCGTGACCAAACTCCGCAAGTTAGAGCTCGATTAATATTTATTTAATTAATTAATTAATTGATTGTAGTGATTTGAAGCTAATGGACAAAATATTTTCATTGGAGCCGGTGTAACTGCAATCAGCCGATTGGCCATTGTTCCGTCTATTTATTTTTTGTTTGTTTAAGACCATTCAGTAAATATTTTGAAGTGCTTATGGACGAAGTGAATGTTTATAATAATTGAACAATTTAGCATGCCGTTAGTCGGCTAATCTGCCCTTTGGAAAGAGAGTTAGTTTTCAGATCTTCCACTTGGGACAGCCGGATTCTTTTTTTTCAGTTCTTGGCAGCCAGAAACTATCGGTGAGTGGAATTTATGTTACTTGAAGTCTTCAGTTTGAACTTTAAAATTGTAGTTGTTTCCAATATAAGCAATAATGTTTTTTTTGTACACGTTGAAGGTATATGCAGAAACTGGAACCAACAAAAAAGTAACAAGTAATTATTGAAGAACATTCCGAAATAGAAAAAACAGTACACATTGTCAAGTTGTCAAGTCATCAGTAAGGAGCAGGAAGGACGGAACCAACAGTGCACCTAACAATTTTCGCTCTAAATTCAGTTCAAACTCACCCAAAGGCTCCCTTGGGACGTGCTTCTATTGTGAAACACAAAAGGAACGGTCTCTTTTGTCCTCAAGTCACGAAATCGCGGGACAACAAAGAGGGGTACAAAGGGGGGGGGGGGGTGCCAAAAGTGCATCTAACATTGTTTGCCCTAAGTTCAGTTCTAGCACACTCAAAGTCTTCCTTGGGAGCCGCCTCTATTGTGAAACACAAAAGGAGCGGTCTCTTTTGTCCTCCGACATCGCGGGACAACAAAGTGGGGTACGGGCGGTGGTGCCAAAAGTGCACCTAACAGTTTTTGCTCTAACTCCAGTTCTAACACACTCAAAGTCTCCCTTGGGACGTGCCTCTATTGTGAAACACAAGAGGAGCGGTCTCTTTTGTGCTGAAGTCACGAAATATCCGGACAACAAAGAGGGGTACGGGCGGGGATGCCAAAAGTGCATTTGTTTTGTAACACAATTTGGCTAGGTCGTCTTTCATTGATAAATGTTTTACTTTCAAAATACCTCAATATACCAAGGTTTTAATAATAAAATGCTAGCCCTTTTTCAATTCTAATTAGCCTTAGATATTGTAAGTGGAAATGTTCTTGTTAAAGTTAATAAACAGTATGTGCTTAGTATTTGCAATTTTGGCCATTTTAGAGAGTAAATGTTAGATCTGAGACACAGAAATATTGTTAAAATGTTTTGGCAACAATAATCTTAAGGAGTATTTGGGCAACCTGTCTATGATAGAATAATGTTTGTATCAATGCTAATTGCATAAGTCAGTGCTGTAGGCTAAATCAACTGGGGCTCAAACCAGAAAGGTCAAATGCTGTGTTCCAGCGCAAACAAATTGAAAGGCTCGAAGAAAAACCATGGTAACAGTACGTTTTCAGAAACCTTAGTTTACACTTTGTCCTGCTACTAAAAGCGAACATAATATTGTAAAGTTCGAGTCCCAGACCTGCAACACCTCAAGAGCTAGTAAATATCTATGCCATATTGGGATAAATTAGACTTCAACAAGACAATCCACATCGGTGAGGGCTGAAGAGTGCACCTATTCAGTAGCATACAGCTGCAGCTCGTAATAGAGATGAAGAGCTTCTCTCCAGCTCTTAGGTTGTTGTAATACTTCAGCATCCAAAACATGTTCAAAGTATTCTTGAAACTCATTTCCTGATTCCTCTACGGATAAATAGTTTTCCTTG